>JAJJWW010006193.1:0-120612 GCA_023531295.1 Papaver armeniacum | reverse complement strand
TGATTTTGTTATAGGGAAAGCTGATTTGTTTAGGGGGAAAGCTAAAATTGTTTGACTACGGTCTATCTATATTGACTGCTGGTTATTAAAGGGGAGGAGTGAAAAATTATCTTTTTCCCCTTACAAAACACCGAAATTTACAGTTATGTCCTCAACTTCATCTAATCCTATAATTAATCTACTATGTATAAGATGCAATCCTATAATTAGTTTCTAATAGATGTTCATCTTCTGTGATTGATGTGCAAGCAAGTTTTGGGATTGCATCGTTGCAATATATTTCTCTAAATTCTCTCATTGGCCGTGTGGAGAAATCTCAATATACTCGTTAAACAAGTATAGAGTTTCAAATGTCGAACAGGGTCGAATCAATTGCGTTTGTGTGCAAAAGAAAATCATCATCGGATTAAAGTAATTGAGCATAACCTCATCTATATATAACAACATATTGCCAACTATATTTTATCAAAAATCTGGCGCCATTCATTGCAATCTCATATGAATCATATGAAGTTATTACAATGGGAAAGTTGGGCTCATTAGAATGGACATTGGCTTTCGCCTTATCGGGTCCCTAGCTTGCGCACCTCCATGATATACAACAGTCAACGAACATTGCTACAACAAATCCTAATGGATGTATAAAAACTAGGGTGGTAATGATACTGGTAATACATAGGCTGGTTAGCCTTGTCTTAGACTGTTATATCTAATTTTGTTGTTATGTCTGACATGTTATGCGAAAATTCACCCATGGCAATCTGTGAAACATTTTATCGAACACCCATCGTGCATACAAACAAAGGTTCACATGCATGTCAATAAAATCCCAAAAACTAAACTTTTTTTTCTTACCCAAACTTCAAAATGCGTTCCTCATTGGATTAGATGGGACTAAATTCAGAAAGAGCTCTTTTAATTTAAGGAAGATGAAGGAGTTTTAGTTAGAGGGCAATATCTTGTAATACAAAATAATTTTTAAGAATCAATTTCGTTAAATATTTCCCCCTAAACACATAGCAATAATACTAGTTTTTCCCTTAAAATGCTTTCCCCCTAAACAAATCAGCTTTCCCTATAACAAAAATCAATCCCTTTGAAGCAATCAAGGCCTTTAGGCCTCTTCCTATGCACATGCCAAAAAAATGGTGTTTGGCATGCCACCTGGCATGCCAAACCATTTGCGCCACTATGGGGAAACCGCTGAGCGATCGACTCCCTAGCGAACGATATTGACAATATCGCCGGACGATAAAGTCTTTATCGGCCGACGATATTGTCAATATCATTGCGATATTCACTCTAGCGGTAACGGCTATTTCTTCATCGCCATAAATAGGTAACTTTCAAACTCAACACTTACCTCAAATTTTTTACATAAAAAATTTCTCTTCTTCTCGATCTATTTTTCTTTTCTCAATCTAATTTATTTCTTCTATTTGATCCAAATGGCACAATTAACCCAACTTGATTCGGCAACACAACTTGATTTTTCTGGAGTAGTACTTGAAGGTGCCGTTGAGAAGATATGTGATAGATTCAAAGAAATAAGTAAGAAGCAAAGAAGTCTCCAAGTTTTGGATATCAACCAAGTCAAAACCGCAACCAAGAGAAGGCCAAGAAAGGTTAAAGGCAAAGGAAAATCAAGGCAAAACAAATTTGAAGCCAAAGAAGAAGATAAACAAAGGAGACTCCGTTCATGAGCGCATTGATTGGAAGTTTAGTGAAATGAAGAAGATGAACAAGATGAAGAACATTGTTCCAAATTTTTTTTTAGAGTCTTTCCAATTATTGTCTAGTTTTATGTCTTGTAAAATGACTATTTTAATTATATTGAAGTTTTTAATTTTGTGAAGTTTAATGAATTTGAAAATTTGACGAATATTGTTGAAAATTAATATTAATTATATTCTTAAACATTAAAAGTATTACAAATATTTAAACTTAAAACACAAAATTAATATTAATTACAAATATTGAAATTACAACACAAATGTTGGACAATATTGGGGCAAATATCTTAAAACCTCGAAACAACTTTCAAAATGGAATTTTTGCCCGTAGATGCGGCGATATTCCACACGACACCTTTCCTGAAATTCCACCGTGGTTTCACCACTTCTCAAGGTTGGACCTTCTCATTTGAAGTAAAGCAACATACCTAGTAACTTCCCGCTTAATTATACCGAAGCGTCGAACCAAATCTGAAACACTACGACCGCGTAGGTTCATTGTTTGTTCTTGAAATTTAAAAAAAATCCTTTCCCACAATAGTTGGTGATCAAATACTGGCTCCATTGTCAAATCAATATAATTCCTGCAAATACATATCTTCTGCGTTTTGAATTTTAGGTTTCTCCTCACTTGACATCTCCTAATTTGACTTCTCCTAGTTTCACTGTCTACAATTGCACGACAAGCGGCTCTTCGATTTTGGATAATACAGTGGTTTGCCATGCACTCAGCCGGATTCATATTATCAGCCATGCTCTCTAAGGAACTGGAAGAGTGATGAAAAGAATTGGAGATTAAGAAATTCTAGAGAGATTGAGAAATTCTTAAGAGATTAAGAAATTCTGGTGTGAGTTGAAATGAGATTAAAATTAGGTATTTATAGAGGGGGGAAATATTAGCCGTTGGATGAAGATCTGATGAGCGATTATCAAAGTATCGAGCGACAGCTTGACTGTCGCTGTCGATTGAATGACCATCGAACGACATTGTGACCATCGAGCGATGAAGACTCTATCGCTCAGTTTGAAACTCGTGTATGCCTATATGCCGTAAATAACATATTGGCATATGAGTTTGGCGCGTTGGCATACCCATAGTGGGTGCATATATGCCAAATAACATGTTTTGGCATGTGCATAGGAAGAGGCCTTAGACCAGTTAAACGCATCAATTTTTATATCTCGAATAACATTATGAAGGTTGAAAATCTTCCCATAGAATGCGATAAAGATTTCGAGCTTTCCAGAGACCCCATGGAATGGCTACTGGAGACGTTTCCATAGTTGAAGACCCTCGCGCAGAAGGAAAAACTTTTCCAAATTTACAACAACCTCCTTGGACGCATTTCTAGTACGCTTAGGGCTACCTAAGCGGCATCAATGAAGTAATTCCGGACACGAGAAGCTAAGGGCATTGAACTAGTAGATGGTCTTCAGTTTCTACATCATTCCCACATAGGTAACATAGATTAGGGGTATCCAAGACGGAATGCCTTCTGTGCAAGTTACTCAAAGTTGGCAATCCTATTAAGACACGCTTGCCATAGAGAAAAGCTAACTCTATGAGGCCAAGCTCTAGACCTGATTTGTTGAACTCGAGAAAGGAGTGACAGTACAGTACCATGAGATCGATTCGATATGCCGCCTTAATGCAGTATATTCCTTCTTATCTCCAAGCTAAATAAGTTGGTCTTCCGATCGTGAAACAAAACAATAGAATCAAGTAAATGAAGAACAATAGACAACTCGAGAGATCCGTGTATCATACAAGCGTCTTCTATGGCTCGGACCTAAATCCCAATTTAAACCATCGGTTTCAAAGTGTGTGAGTATCAAGAACAGACATATTCTTAGTGATAGAAAGGTTATATAAGCCAGGGCAAAGAGAATAAAGAGGTCCCTGAACACACCATTTATCTTCCCATGACGAACTCTATCACCTTTGCCTATCTTAAATTGGATGAGTTAGAAGAAATCCTCTGTGGCTGTTGAGTAGATATTCTTCCAAAGACCGACACCATGACTCCCCTTAGGCATACAAGTTCTCCACCCTAAATCAGCCATATGATCATGTTTATCCTTAACGACTCTCGACCACAGAGCTTTAGGTTCATTTCCAAGTCTCCACTACCATTTTTGAAGTAGGGAGCGATTTAAGTTTAATAATTGTATTTTCTTTCCGTTGATGGGTTGGGCTTATCGAGTGTCTTTGGGAAGGAATAAATTGACATCGTAGGAGCCGAAAGCTTTCAAGCTAGTAATCAAAAGAAAGTGGCTGTATGAGTTGTGAGCATCTTGTTGGAAAGGAATTTGGCAACGGCAAACATTGAAGGTAATGACATGGAAGTTTAAGGAATGGGTTCGTCTATTTTGCAAACATTTGTGCTGGTTGATTACTTTTTTTGGGTGTTTGGTGTATACATCCCAATTGGTAATGTCAAATGCTTGCTTTCTTGGATCTTTGAGCTAATATGAACAAACAATTAAAATAGATACAAGGTTTTCAAATAACACTAGAGCAATGCTTCAGCTCGCAAGACTTTGACAAAATTGAATTTCATTGCAATTCCATTCATACGTTTCCAATTCCACAAACATGGAATTATTTTTCCCTAATGACATGTTTTTTTCTTCAAACCTCATTTGATGAACCTCTGTTTGCTACGAACTTTTATTACCCGTACCGAAACACAACCTTAAGATTGGCCATATTTGTTTAAGCAGTACTGTTGCAGCACACCAAGAATTTGTCCCCCACTAAAGATCTATGGATTTAAAATCTGGACGTATTCTGGCATTGAAACCAACTAAATATCACATCTAAATTTATTTTTTTATTCAACTACCCCAATTTCCTTGCACCCTTTATAAATTTTTTAATTGAGTAAACTCAACAAAATTCATCTCAATTTCCTCAAACATTTTGACTCTTGGAAATTTGTATAATCACACAAAAACTCATATGTAATACACAAAAAAAAACTAAAGCACACATGAGAGTTGAATTACACTGAATAGAAAATATGGTGATGCCATCTTTGTTATTAGTCTCGCATCTTGTAGTTGTACATGGCATTTGTTTAGTGCCTTGGTTTTGGTTCATGCTAAAATTGAACCCAAAGAAAACGATAATTATGCCTGAGAAATTCATAGAAGATTTCAAAATGGTTACAAAAGCATGGGACGGAGTCTTTTTTTTTTTTTTTTTTTAAGAGAAGATTTCATTAGAGAAAAGAATACGGAAAATTGGTCATTTGTCCAAATATTTTTAAAACATGATTCAAATGGACGATTAAAAATTAGTACGGGTGAATTGGACACCAAAAAAATAGCAAGGATGAAACTGGATTCATCCTGACTTAAACTTAAAAAATAGCAAAGATGAAATTGGATGCATCTTGATGTAAATTAAAAATAAGAAAAAATATTTGAAAATGGGTAGGATGAAACTGGTTACATCCTGGCTATTTTTATATTTTTGTCCATTTGAACAGTAACAAAATCTAAATGTTCTTTTCACCCAGAAATTGTTGATTTTGATCTTTTTAACCAATTTGTGAAAAGAATATACAAGCAACCACAAGAAGTAGCTATCCCGAGAAAATTGTAAAAAAACGGCATATCAATGTTGTAAAAAACATCACATCAGAAAGAGAAGAAAAAAGTTGAGAAAATTATAAAAACGTCGCATCAATATTGATCCTTGCACTTTTAGGGGCGACCCCGAAAGAATTAGGGGCGACACTAAAAGACAAAAAAGGTCACCCAAACGTAAATCTAAGCTACCCCTTATCTTCGATTTTTCGAAATGGCCAATATGCCCTTATATAATCGGTAGCCAACACCATAATCGGTAGGTTAAATTAAAATATACCTACCGATTGTTGTGTAGATACTTCGGCCAATAATCCCTTTATAATCGGTAGCTTATCCAACTTGTAAGACTACCGATTATAAGGAGCCCCATATTCAGCCCTGGCCAAATTCCATTGGTTTTGAGAGGTGCGGAGCCAACCATAACCACTAGGCTTGAGTCAGATGTAACCATAATCGGAAGATAAATAGATTACCTAAACTACCGATTATAAGTTGCCCCAAATTTAGTTTTTTCTAAAATCCTTCACGTAATGA
The DNA here is from genome assembly GCA_023531295.1 of Papaver armeniacum. Classification (NCBI taxonomy): domain Eukaryota; kingdom Viridiplantae; phylum Streptophyta; class Magnoliopsida; order Ranunculales; family Papaveraceae; genus Papaver; species Papaver armeniacum. The sequence goes on along the minus strand of JAJJWW010006193.1, from coordinate 114,748 downwards.
ATTTTGAAATCTACCATAATCGGTAGGGTACATAATTATATAACCCACCGATTATAACGAGCCCCGGATCCAACCTTTGCCATATTTCATGGGTTTTGAGTGCACACAGCCAGCCTTAACCACTTGGTTTGCGTTTTGGATGCAGCCATAATCGGGAGTTAAATATATTACCAAACCATCCGATTATGGGTCGCCCCAAAATGAGTTTTTTCTAAAATCATTCATGTGATGAATTTTGAAATCTACCATAATCGGTAGAGTTAACAACTTAAAAACCTACCGATTATAAGGAGCCCCAGATCGAACCCTTGCCAAATTCCATAGGTTTGGAGTGTACAGAGCCATGCATAACCATGTGGTTCGTGATTTGGATGCAGCCATAATCGGGAGTTCAATATATTAACAGACCCTCCGATTATGGTGTTGTTTGGTTACAGAAACCATAGTTGTTTTTTAGTATAATAATCGGAAATTAACGAAACCACAAACCTCCGATTACAAATATTCGGTAGTAAATGCGCTCAATTTCTTTCCGATTATGGTGTTGTTTGGTTACAGAGAACAAATTTTTTTTACATATAACAGTCGGAGGGAACATTACAAATAAACCAACCGATTATTGTTATTCGTAAGTGAAGGTGCACATTTACCTTCCGATTGTGGTGTTGTTTGGATACAGAAGACAGGTTTTCTTTACACATGATAATCGGAGAGAAAAGTATATTAGCAATCCTCCGATTCTGACCAAATATTTTGCACAATCCCCGAATCGGTAGGTTAATAACGTATAAACCTACCGATTCGACTAAAAATTGAACATCCCTGAATCGGTAGGTTAATATATAAACCTATCTTCCGATTGTGTTCCAAAATTCAACACTTTCATGTCTCTTCGTGTGATTCGCTTGCAGTCATCGTTAAATGCATAAAATGTGTAAAATAACTGTTCTTAATCCATAAACATAACGAAACAACTAATATTCCGACACAATCTTTGAAAACGACATAATCCGACATAACCAACATAAACAAAGTTATCCATAAAGTTAACGAAAACATCGAGAGTTTACAACACCGAGAGTTCACTTGTTCCTATTTGCTTTGACTTTGCGATTTTTATTAGCTCTACGACTTGGACCAAGATCATCATGGGTTTCATCAACTTGAGTGCTTGATGAAGCCCGAGTTCTTTGTTCACCTTGGTTGCAGGTTTCTTTTGCAATTTTCCCAATTGTTTTGCATACTCCTCATTGTCAACGTTGTCAATCAACTGTTTGTGGTCTTTTATCTTCTCAATTGAAACAGCTTTCCGGCCTTTATACAATCAAAGGCACCATTTCGACAAACGCTGAACTCGTTCATCTGTTTTAAAACATAGCATACCATCAAACGTTATTACTCTATTTTGACCCATAATATTAAACTAAATTAACAAAACAATACGCACCAATCTATCAAAACCCGCAGGCTTCTCTTTCAGATACTCTTGTACAAGTCGGCTTTGCTTTAAGATCACGGATTACACGAACATGAGAAACATTGGTACCAATCCATGTAGTTGGGAGCATTTTCAAAACCTTGGTTGGCTGCCCTTCCTTGGTTGATCAAGTAATGCGCCCTTCTATCCCAATGGAATTGACAGGATGGTGAACCCTTGTGAACCACCGTGATAGAATCTTTATCGGACTTGCATTGCTCCGAACCAAAGTGAAATTGCCATGGATTTCCTCCTTTGGTATACCTTGTACAAAGCCGTGTTGTCGCATCACCCTTGAGGCATTGTACATCACATATCCTGTGGGGTGCCACAACGGTCCAAAATAAAGTGCCAAATCGGACCGACCTGCGATATGTCCAAAGAGCTCAGTCTTCCTTGTATGGATCAAAGCATACGTCTTGGGCTTTAAGTGAGTCCAAAATCTCCCTCAAACGAATCACCCGATGCTCCTTCGTCCTAGAATGGTTGTCATCGAAGACGTACTTTCTTCCTATAGGGTCACCTTTCTCCCACGCCTGGTTTTCAATGGCCAATTCCAAGATAGGAAGTGGACGTAGATCCAAGTCTATAATGTCATTTTTGCAAGTATTAGGAAATTGATTCTTCAATAGTATAAAAAAAATAAAAAATAACCAAGTATGTGGAGTTAATAAACAATACCCGTAGCTAGACTCACGTTCCTACCACTTGGCTAATTCCAACCCTCGACGCCTTTCTCAACTCTTCCATCAACCACGCATGGCATGCCGTGCCCCAAGAGTACTCATGCACTTTATCGAGAGGATCCGGAAGTTGTAAAAGGTTGGCGTCGACCCGATTGCCACCGGTATTGGGGAAAATGACACATCCCAATACACATAGGAGATATGCGGTGGCCGCGTGGTTGACTTGCTCGTCCGTTAAAGTTCCTTTCTCTTCTTTTTCCTTGGTGCCCTTGAACATATCCATCGTTAGTACCCATGTTGAACCTGTCTAGTTCTATACTTCATGCATCTTTTGAACTCGGTTGTTGATGTTTCTTCATCCCAACCCAAACACCTCTTAGTCGATCATAAAGATTCCTCCATTCCAACTCGCTTAGTGAACTCCCCTAACACCCTTGCCATGGACGGGGAGTTTAAGAATCACTCAACATCATCTCGGGGTTATCGTCATCTCCCCAAACGGCATATGGAAGGTGTCGGTCTCGGGATAAAGTCTTTCCACAAACGCCGATATAGCCACCCGATCATGTTCCAACATTGAGTTCCCGCAAGATCACCAACCCCGAATTTGCAATAATGGTCTTGAACCTTTCACATTCACCCTCCAAAGGCCAATCTAGCATTTTTGTTGGTGCGGCGGTCGCTTTGAGTAAACGAACCGCATCGGAATGATACTATTAAACACATGACAAGTTAAAAATAAAATTAGAATAACCTAAAACTACAACCCTTAAAAGTATTACGGAGAAAAACATAATAGGTTAATAAAACATGGATACGATCATTACCTCGAGTTTCATATATTTCTACGGCCCGGATTCTTTGTATCCAAATAACAATTCTCCTCCATCCTCCAGCCCAAGGATTACACCTTCGGAATATCCTTCACCTTCGATTCATCCGGGACAAGGTGTTTCGCTTTCTTTCGAGGAGGTTTTTTTATTTTCGGCTTCTCCTTCTTCTTGAGCGCCACTAGGTTGTCCTACTTGGTTGTGATGGTGGAGCACTTGGTTGAACAACTTCTTGAATTGGTTGTGATTGAGAGGCACTTGGTTGAACACCTTCTTGGATTGGTTGTGATTGAGAGGCACTTGGTTGAACACCCGATTGAACCGGTTACGATTGAGGGGCACTAGGTTGAACAGCTTCTTGGCTTGCTTGTTGAGTTCCAACTTGACCACTTGAAGCGGCGTTAGCGATCCTAGCTCTCCTTGCACTAGTCAGTCGATTCGACGCCTTATCCTTCCTTGCACTAGCCGAGACAATTGAGTCTTGGATGTTTTTACCTCGCCTATCCCTAAACAACAACAAAAAGTACAACAGGTTATGAAACTAAATATTCGGTTGGTTGATTTAACAAAATGCCTCCGATTATTCACAATCGTAAGTATCAGTTAACCTAAAGCTACCAATACGTATAATCGGAAACAAAATAAACTTTTTTGTGTTCGAATATGTTTATCTACACACAATAATCGGAACCTAAAGTTCAACATAACCCTCCGAATTCCACACAATCGGAAGCCTAACAAAACTAATGTCTACCGAATATGCGTCTCATTGTATCCGAGAAACAAATCAAGTTGTTAGCCTAAACAATCTAAAGATATTACGAATATTTCACCCGATTATTGCGTCTCTAATACTTGTTCTTCCCTAGTTTATTCGGAAGGATAAATCACAATTAGCTTCCGATTATGATTGAATTAGGCCTCATTAATGAAAAACGTTATATAATCGGTAGGATACCTAAATTTTTAACACCCGAATATGACAAATTTTCTCGTGAAATGAAGAGTTCACCACAATCGGAAGTTTATAACAATACCTAACCTACCGATTCTGGGTAATAACAAAACCCTAAAAAAAATAAACATGGATTCGTCCAATTGAAGCAATATAAACCAAATTAATGGTAGAATCTTACCTAATCGGCGCCATTTGAAGTTGCCTGAGAGTTTGGCTATCAGTACGCCTACTTCATCGTCTTCGTGTTCTTCGGGTTCGTGAGTTAAAACCTCTTTATTACGGGCATGCAATCCAATATTCGGATCCTCACCGCGCACTACATTTTTGGTTCGAGCTTTCTTACGTTAGTTTCTTTCATCTTTATAGAAAATAATCGACGATGATTCGATTCGACGATGAACGATGTATAGCGAGGAGAGGGGGAGAGTTTTCCTCTCTGCAATCGGAAGGAAAGAGGAGAAGAGGAGTTGAAGTTGAAGTTGAAAAGAAAATGAAATGAATTTGAATTTAGGTCGACTTTGGTTTTATCATCAAACGGTTATTAATCGGTAGGTAATACCACCTCATTAGCTACCGATTATTGAGTAGCCCAAAATCGGTAGAAATGGTTACTTATAACCTACCGATTATTGGAAGCCCCAAATTGAGCATTGGCCAAATTCCCTAGGTTTTGAGGGGTGCAGAGCCGACCATAACCATGTGGTTCGTGATTTGGATTTAGCCATAATCTAAGCCAAAATAGGTTACCCAACCTCCCGATTATAGGTTGCCCCAAAATGAGTTTTTTGTAAAATCATTCATTGTAGGAAATTTGAAATCTACCATAATCGGTAGTCTACTCAACTTAATAAACTACCGATTGTAAGGAGCCCCGAGATCGAACCCTTGCCGGAATCCATAGGTTAAGAGGGTACAAGGCCGGCCTAACCATGTGGTTCGTGATTTGGATGTAGCCATAATCGTACGGAAGATAGGTTCCAAAACCTACCGATTATAGGTTGCCCCTAAATGAGTTTTTTCTAAAATCCTTATTTCCACACCGGTATTTGAAGTCACTCATTTTATTGAATCGAAAAAACATACATGTAGTTGAAATAAAATAGAAGTAAAACACATAAAATTGTTCAATACATCGCCTAGGGATTCTCTACGAGTTTAATTATATAGGGCGAATTGCCATTCAACTTCCTCCAAGAGAGTGTAGCGAGTCCTCGTGCAAAACTCATGACCGTACCTTAATTCGTATTGGCTCCGACCCAAAGTATACTTGGGAAAACAATTTTTAAAATAAGTTAGCGTTGTTGAATAATCATAACCAAATAAAGAATTTTTGATAAGAGGCCTATTGATTCACAAACTTACTCTACTCATTCGAGGTTCGTTCAGGCATAGCGTCCTACGAGCTTTCAATTCGTTTCTTAGCGATGACGCATTCATTGTATAAATATGCGTACCTTTCCCTTATTTGTGGGAGAGTCCTCCTATAACGATTTCCGCTTAGTGCTTTGAATACCTTAAACACCCGTTTCCACCAAGCATTGGTGTTTTGATCATCCCCAAAGTAAGGCCCTCTTGTTGGGTCTTCGATTATCGGTCACCCATTGCGCTTCCTCAACGGAGTGCTTTGTGAGAGTGGTGTGTGCTCCTTGAAATAGCAACATCTTCTATATTATTGAACGGAGTTGTAGCCATTTTTGGTGATTCAAAGTGATGGGTGACTGATTTAGGAAGATTGAATGTGATGGGTGAATAAGTTTGGTAGAGATAGGTCTCTATTTATAGCAAAAAAGTACCCAACGGCTAGTTTTTTTAAAAAACTAATCTGTTACTTCAACATAATCGGAGGTTTGTCAATATGTATTATCTACCGATTGTGTTTGGTTTTTCGAGGCACGGCTAGTTTATTTTGAACAAACTAGCCGTTGGAGTATAATCGGTAGTCGATCAACAATTAAAACTTCCGATTTTCATAAAATTTTTGCGGTAGTTGGAGTATAATCGGTAGGTTATTAGCTACCGATTATACAGTTGCCCCAAATTTAGTTTTTGCAGAATTGTCATTTTTTTCGAATTTGGGAACTAGAATAATCGGTAGTTAATAAGACTTCCGATTATACAGTTGCCCCAAATTTCTTTCTTGGCGAAATCACCAATTTTGGGAATTTATGAGCTACTATAATCGGTAGTCTCGTGAGGTTATTTCCCTTCCGATTGTCATAGAAGCCGATGCGCGCTTGGCACAAAATCGATAATAATCGGTAGTATAACATAGTTACTAAGCTTCCGATTGCGTTGTTATAATCGGGAACAAAATAGCTTCCATTGTGTAAGGGCATTAACGTATTCTCCGCGTTTTTGGACATCCCTTAACGGTGTATATGGGTTGGGAATAAAAAAGTCGCCCCTAATTCTTTCGGGGTCGCCCCTAAAAGTGCAAGGCTATTTATGCCCAGCCTAGTACTGAACTAGGGAAGTTACTGTGGAGGCGAGAGTGGGCAGCGAAGGGCCCAAGTCAAAGCCAAAGTTCTCCGAATAAGACAAAGTAGAGGTGTAAAATGTGTCGGCACAGCCCAGCACATCACATTAAGGGGCAAGCTCGCCGTACTACGTGACGTGTTGTGTCTTGCCAGAAATTAAGATGTGCCGTGCTGGAGAGCGTGCTCTATCGTGTTTGAGAGCGTAATGTGCCTGGCACATTTATTTTACATTTTTCAAAATAAATATCTTCAACATACTTAGATACTATATGTATTGTTATTGAAATAATTCGATTCAACGAATATAGAATGTTAAAAGATGGTTAGAATAAACACTCTTTTGTAAAATATACAAAAAAAAATGTGTTGTATTGTATCATATTGTGCAATATTTTATACATGTTATGACGTATTTTCTTAGTGTGTTGTGTCGTGTTGTGCCACGTGTTTATCCGTGCCACGAGTTGTGTTCTGTCACTGTGCCTATTATCCTGACCCAACACATCACATTAAGCTAACGTAATGTGTCGTGCTGAGCTTAATCACGTGTTTTGTTGGGCTGTGTCCGTGCTGACATGACCCAGTTTACACCTTTAAAACAAAGGTTTGAATATGTTTTGAACAAGTATACCGACGGAAACTGTAAAATATTGACTCGTGCTAAATAAGAACGCCTCGCATTACATACACTAAAGTTAAGCAGCCTTGCTATCGAAGAGTTTTCCCATGAGAGCAATGACACAATAGCTCCACAAGATTCTTATAATCATGGACGAATGTCATCGTTTCATTTGTAGTTGTGTTCTGTTTGTTGGTCATAATTTTACCAATATATTAGTGTCTAATCTAATCTGTTTTTATCTTTCTACCAAACTGATTAGAAAAGTATGAAACAAATGCTTCACCTTTTGAGAGTATGTTTGCACAATTATTGAGGCAAGAAAAAAAAAAACTCCCTCCGTCCCAAATTAATTGAGCTATTTATAGTTTGCACAATTATTGAGGCAAGGAGAAAATGAGAGTATGTTTAAGTAGTTCTTACAATTATACCCTTATGATAACAACTAGTAAAACTTAGAAATGATTTATCTCTTAAACTATACCATGGTTTTTCATAAACTTTATACCATTGAAAATCATTTTATAACACCTACCTAGCGAATATAAGCATGGCTATCAAATTACACATATTTCTTATAGCGACAATAATCAATTAAAATTGTAGTTTTAGAAATATCCCCTTGATTAATGACATAACTCAATTATTTATGGGACAAAATTTAAAACCGACCAGCTCAATTAATTTGGGACGGAGGGAGTATTTCTTTGGAAGCTAGATGCACAAACAATACAACATCATATAAGGGTTGGATCAATTATTACCTTAAAATACAAAAGGTGGAGACGCTTCTTGAATCTTGCTCAATCAGTGCATTTTCCGGTGGTTTAAATGCATATAAAATCTGGACCAACAGAAAACGAGAACCATATGTTCCGAAAGGGTTGGGCTTCTTATAGTGTTGTTGGGGGCATCCATGAATATCATTTTCTGGTCCAGTCTTATGTTTTCCAGGCAACTTTGTGTTAGAACTTAGAACCTCCCGAGGGTTATGCAGCTAAAATGACACGTGCTTAAAAATTGAAGGAGCATTGTGTGTTTAAAATTTCAAGGAAATATTTGATATTTTAAAAGAAATGTATACTGTTAAAAATTATTTAATAATTATTCATTACCAAATCCTTACATCTTTTTGTAGTTTATGCAAACTACAAGGCCTAATGTAATTACTCCTGTGTTTAAAAAAAATAATCAATTTGACGCTAAAATAAAAAAATTAATAGTATCTCTTTTTAAAAACAGAGGGAGTATTATTTTATAACTAATACGCCTAGACATATATTTCGTAAATACATGTAGTATTATCTTGGGTTAGTGAGAATCACTAGGATGACACTACATATTCAGCATCGTTAAAGAAAATATCAATCTTCACAAAGGAAACTCTTTGATTTTTTCAACATTACAGTTTCCTCAAACATATTATTCTACCAATCTTTGTAATCATAAACTTATTACTCATTAAATATGGAATGTGGTAATAACTTGTAGTAACGTTTATGTTTTATTCTGGACCGATAATTCTTGTGATTGTGATTGGAAATAATTTTATATAGATCCCTAGATATATTCACACAAATCATATTTGCTCACATTCATGTTTAACACCTTCAACCACGAATGCATAAAGTGCACAAAAATAACTGAAAATTGATAGTAGTTGTCCATTAGTTATTTAGGCCTCAAATAGTAAACCCCGGATTGGGGTATACCAAACTAACTGAAGTATATAAAAATTTAAGAGGACTTTCCGAAGGGCTAGTGGGCGTCTAGAAAATCTGAAAGGCTAAGGGGTGTCTGTTCTTAAACATGTAAATTTTGTTGCTCATGTACTTTGTCAATTTGCGATGCATGAAAACTTGGCAGGCTCGTGGAACTTTAATTCCTGCCATATTTCTTGGGGCTCCTAAGAGACCTTTGTTCCTTAAAAAAAAAGTTTATTTACTTAAGGTAAGAGGATACATCAGACAAATATTACTTCTCGTTGAACCATAACCAATTTGAGATTAGGTTTTAGCCGTCACATTTAATTTGAGAGTTTTTTTTTTTTTATTTTTTTCCTTGTTTTTGTGTAGTTATTGTTGACATGATCCGATTATGGAGTTTGTCGTGAAGACGACGATGATTATGGAGATGGCGGTTATTGAGTTCAAAGTGAAGGAGGCAGTATTAGAGTGAAATTAGGTTTTAGTATTTTAGAATAAGGCTTATTTGGTAGTTTCATCCAATTTAGACACCCCTTATCCTCCTAGTTGAGAATAAGTTACACTTGAACTAGATCAAATCTAATCCAAGATTCAGTAGAACTAAAACCTCAATCAAAAAAACCAAGAAATTTCTTCAAAATTGACACGTAGAAACTAGAATCGGGGATATATTGCGATATATGCACCAATTCTGGGTTTCGACCTAAAAAATGAATAACTTAGAAATGAGAGTCGGTAGATATGTCGCAATATAATGACCCTTATTAAAATTTCAATTTTTTTGCCCATAGTCGGTTTATATTGACTCGAACAAATGCCAATTTTAATAAAGGAAAAAATAAAATTGCTAGAATCGACTTATATGTATATCAACACATGGCGGTCGATCCACTTATCCAAGAAGCTCCATTTCCATCATCATAGTCAAACAATCACAAAAATCCAGCATTCTATAATCCAAATTCATAACCCAAAACTTGTAGTGATTAGGATTTTTGTTGATTTCTTGATACCGACAGACGAAATCACAATAAACCAACACCAATGCCTCTTCAATAACTTCTCAATCAATAAATCAAGAATTTAAAATACAAATTACTATTCACCCAAGTCAGCTGACCCATTGATCCCTCAATAACTTCCAGTGAAATCTAATTTCAAAAAATACCCCAAAACCAATTTTAGCCAATAAATGAACCATAACTTCATACTACAAAACACCCTTGTAATCACTCCAACTGATGTAGCTCTAAACCTTCTTATTAACATCAATGTCATTCATATGTATCTATCATGAAGTCTCCATCTCATTTCTTTTCTACTAAGGTTATAGCTTGAAATCCCATTTGAAAATGCGGGGGTACCAAAATACACCACCAACTTTTTCTTAGGAAACCTGTATGGACTAAACTCAAATACAATTTCGGGAGTTAAACTTAATGGATCTCAATCAGGAATTATATGAATATTTTATATCTCTTTCGGGAGTTAAACTTAATGTATTTTCCAGATCTCGGTCTTGGCGGAGTGAACAGAGAGGCTGCAAAAGAAATGATTAGATTTGAAGTGCATAAATCCACTGAATCGTCCTTGGGTGAGTTAACTGAAACAAATGATCCCAATGATCTAGTAATGTCATTGATGATCCCATCTTAAAACCTCAACTTTCTTATCCGACAAATTTGAAGCAGCCATCAATCTGTAGTTTCCCATTCACATGGCTGTCCAAAGTTAGATTCATCTCCGGCTTGAAAACCTAGCCGCTACCTCTATCCGTGAACATCAACAACCGCCGTCACCTAATCTACCCATCTCATCCAAAAATCACTAATCAATATTCAATTACCAACCATAAATCATCACTCAATTACCAATTAAGCAACATTCGCTTTCATATCATTAGTCAACATATACACCACTATCATTCATTTTCAGCTGAACGAAGTGAATCAAAAAAACAAAAAGAGATTATGAGAAATCTGTTTTCTTCATTAAAATAATTTTTTCTTCAATTTCGAGATTCAGCACGAGTTCTGCCTACAACAGGGGTTTCCAAAGTATCAGCAATAGATTCATAATTAAATTCCAAACCCTAGCCATTCAGTCTTGATTTCGATTGAATCATTACATACCCAATCACTCTCATCAGGATAAATGTTCAAACCCTAGATTCTTAATTAAAAAACGGCAATAAGAGTAATAGAAGAAGAAGAAGATAAATCATACCAGTAATTACAACAATGAGTTGAAGTAAACAAAAAGAGAATACCAAAAGAGAAAAGAAGATTAAGATTCAAAAACAGAAGTAAAAAAAAAACCTATTAATCGAATTTCTTAAATCAATACCTTGAAGTAAAGAGGAACCCCGGTATTAAGACCAATACCCTTTTCACCGAAACTCTAATTTCACTAAAATCCATCAATCTAATGAAATCCTAATTTCTTATTTTCTCAATATCTCTTCGTACAAGATTAATAAAAATCATTAGAAGAGAAAGATGTTAGATCGATATATCTACAGAAAAAAGAAGAAAGAGGTGATTGAGATGATTCATGGTGATGGGTTATGAAGAAGAGAAGAGAACAGAAGAGGGAGCTATGGAGGCTGTCGAAGAAAGAAATGAAAGAGGACGAAGAAATGAAATAAAACTTATCTTAGGGTTAGATAGATACATATTTGGGGATAAATTATCCTATGGCTATTCTAAACTGGGTGGAAAAAAAATTCCTCTGCTACAACCCTAGTGTCCCAAGCGTGTGAATGGCACATGCAAATACTCAAGGTGTTACGACCCCTATAAAAACTTTCTAAAAAATTTGTAACGGCTTATGTCTGTTACGAATTTTTCGTAACGATCATTCGTAATGGGAACTCGTAACGGCCACAAAGCCGTTACGAATTGCTGTTACGAATCTCGGAATTTGGTGTAGTGATAAAGACCTTTTTTTCTTTTGAACTTTATTCAAACCTCATTTGAGGGATTTCTTGTTGCTACAAATTAATACTCGTATCAAAGTGGAAAATCTCAGGCTTGGTCATATTATTTTAGCAAACTAAGCTTAATTCATCTTAATTACCTCAAACATCTTAACTCTTGGAAATTCGTGTCTTTCGCCATAAGAATCATTAAATATAAAATATGTTAAAAACATAAACTAGAGTTGGATCATTCATATATACAAAAACTGAATAGAAAATGTAATAAAGCATTTGATCATTAGTCTCGCATCTCGTTCATGGCTTTTGTTTAGTGCCTTGGTTTTGGTGCCTGCCAAAATTGAACCAAAAGAAAATGTAAATTATGTGTGAGGAGTTCCCAAAACCAGGGCTGTCAATGGATAAAAATCCATCGGATATTGGAAATACCGATAAGGTTAAGGTTAAGGGTTATCGGATATCCGGTATCCGATAATATCCGTCGGAATTCAAAAAATTCCATATCGATAAGGTTAAGGATAAGCTATCGGATATCGGATATTATTCCAATAATTTCCGTTATCTACTCATGATACAAAAAAACTTCCAATAATTTCCGTTAGTATTCAATAATTTCCGTTAATTTCCGTTAGTATTCGATAATTTCCGATAATTACTTAGGAGAGACGTAATCAAATGGCTAAAGAGTAAACCTAAAGGGTATTAAGTATCGAAAATTTCCAAAAATTTTATGATATAGTTATACACTAACGGTATCGGATATTAACCTAACGGAAACTCCCTTAATTGGTACCGTTATGTTAATAAACGGATATCCGTTACGTTAAGGTTATCGGATATCAGATAACCGTTATGTCGGATATTAACCTAACGGAATCCGGATAATCGGAAACAGCTACCGGATATCGAATATCCATTGACAGCCCTACCCAAAACTATCATTTCAAAGCAACGACAAAAACATGGGAACTATATTGTTTCTTGTATGAGAAATTTATAACCACGAGTCGGGGGCTTATTTATTTTGGATGTATATTGAAAAGTAGCTTTTTGACTTCTAAAAGTCGAAAAGCAAGAATTCAGTTTGGCTATGTTATTTTAAATCGATTTCTGGAAGCAAAAAAATTAACTTTTTGTGAAGCAAAATATTTTTGCTTTTGACTTCCGCTTTTGGTATTTAAACGCACTCTTAGTGTTTCGATCGGTAAACTTGAAAAATATATTTAGTACTTGCTAGAAGTAAGAAAGAAAAGGCTTAAATAGCATATAAACCAGCAAAACACCTAACAACATTGCTAAAAATCGTTATAAACATTGCTAAAACTAGGCAGAGTATTTGTTTTAGTGTACAGGTTTTGCCTTGGGCAATAATTGATTTTTATTAATTGTATAATTTTTTTTTTCATGATCGCTAAGAAGGGTACCAATCTAAACATCCAGTTGTTAGGATTATTTTATTTTATTATATGGATTTGTACCCGTTCCGCTAATACCGGTACCCGCCTTTATCAGTGACCTAATTTTTTATTTTTTATTTGAAGAAACCACAAGACTCTTCTAATCATGGAAAATATCATTATTTCATCTGTGATTATTTCTTGTTTGTTTGTCATGATTTTTCCAATACAGTGACGAATCTGAAACACAATTTACCAAACTGATTAGCAAAACATGAATAGAATGCTTCACTTTTTGATACGAGGAAAACTAGTACATTTCAATAAGAAAACGAGACAGAGGTTAGTGGCGGGCGGAGTCAAATGTTGACTAATCATGGCTCTCTAGCCCACCTAAAAATCTTCAATTTTATATAAATATATTTAATTTTGATTTTCGTTAAAGGGAGACTAAAAATAGATCCGAGGAGAGCACAAATCACCTAAAAATCTTCAATTTTATATAAATACATTTAATTTTGATTTTTGTTAAAGGGAGATTAAAAATGGATCTGAGGAAAACACAAATCGTAGTTAACTCGCGAATTAAAACCATTTCGATATATTTTTTTAACTCGGGCAATAATATCCTTCCAAATACATCCACGTCCATCCACGACTTCCACCAGCAACCCCACCGTCAACACCTAAACAATCGAATCTAAGGGAAACCATTAAAACTATGGTAAACAAGGTGTTAAAAATCAAGATAATCTTGATGGTAAAACAGTTAACAAAGTCGTGATGAAATCAACGAGAAACCGAACAGATTTCATAAGAAAAATTGGGGTATGATATATTACAGTTGAAATCAATTGATTCAACAAAAAAAGTTGAGGTGATCATTAAGATATATAGTAAAAAAATTACATACTATGATTACCATGATGACTAATAATAGTAAAAGTTTGTGCCTATATATATATGGTCATGATGACTTTTGCCGTTACAGAAGAAATTGATTTTTCTTTTTTAATCAGTGATGAGTTGGTCATCCTGTTCGACGGTGGAGTTGGTGGAAATGGTGGAAATTTCAACTTGGACTCCTAGTTAGCAATTAGGGATTCAACAAACGTACGGAACGGCAAACGTACGAGTATTATACGGTTTTGTGAAACCCAGATTCGGTCCAAAATTCGGTCAACGGGACGTGATTCGCCAGTAATTCGGAACGGCATACGTACGTGTATAATTGGATTTATAAATGTGAGTTCGGCTCTGAAAATTCAGTATCTATATATAACAAATAATTTGTATTTATAAGGTCATAGACCAATTTTTATGCATATGTGTGAGTTATTTAAAGAAAAAATAAACTTAATATGATGATATTAATAATTTATACAACATTAGTCATCCAAGAGGACGTGGTATAGCGGTTTAGATGCTTGGTTAGTGCGTTAAAGATCCCTCTCACCTTCACCTTCAAATCTCTTCGGTCATTTTTGTTTCATAAAAATTACAACAACGCCTAATATTGGGTCATGTATGCTCGGGAGGCAGTAAATCCCAAATAGTGGGGCCTTTGAAAACGTAAAAGCTAAAGAATTTACGGCAAATTAAACGGGCGTATCATTCGGGATACGTAAAATTCGTGAACGATTCACGAATAATCCGGAAATGTCACATAATACGCGACTAGGGTTCGGAGTTGCAAACGTACGCGTATAAGACGGTAAAATTCGTGATACGGAAAAATTCGCGAATGATTCGCGAACTTACTAACTAGGCTTGGACTTGGGAGAATCAGAACAAGTGTATTTTATGTGGGCTCGGTATATGGGTAATTTAGTCTGTATTGCAAAACTATATCGACTAGGTCTTAACTAGTGAGTCCACTACTATTTTTGCTCTCCTCAAATCCAGTTTTGCTCACCCTTTAACAAAAATCTTAATTTTACCATTTGTTTAGTTCTTAGTCCATAAATATTAGCATTAAGTCCCCCAAATTTCCATAATTTTTTAGCCCCCTTCATAGTATTTTCTGGCTCCACAACTAGGTACAGGGAGAATGCACTCGGCACCTGAAAATTCCTAGATAGTTGAGGCTTTCTAGAATATCGCTTTTGAAATACACTACATAAGAAGAAAGCTTTGTACAACAGTTAAGACAAAGACACGGAGCAAACCAAGAACAGAGGAGCACATGACTACTACGACGTAGCCATACCTTTAGCCTTACAGGTTTGTTGGCATTAGGATCCGAATTTTGTTATATTTAGCAGTATTATTTTTTAGCAGATATTATTTTGAGAAACAAGAAAACCGAGTGAATTACTAATGTTAAACTTGTAATGTTGATGTGCCAGTTGATTATACTCAACTTCACTGAGTTTAATTTCTCTAAACATCTCACTTCCAAGATATTTTTCTTCGATTCTTTTATATATAATTGAATTTTTAGGAAAAATAATGATTAATTACATTGGCAAGTAAGTATCAAAATCCCGAAGGTGGGTGTGTTGCTTGTTGCAACACTAAAGTTTCCCCAAACATCTTACTTTACCATCCTTTGTAACTGTAACCTAGTTAATCAGTTTGGAATGTTTCCAATAACTTGCAGTACTTAATTTTTGTTTTGGATTCATAATTCTGATCGGTGGTGGTTGGAAATGATTTTATATATGAATATGAAGATGTTCACGCAAATCCTATTTGCTCACGTTCAGTGTAACGCCTCCAATGGTGCATACACAAAGTGCCCAAAAGATTACCCAGAGTGTGTAGTAGTTATTATGTATAGTTTAGAACAATGGCCTTTGTACCAAAGTGGCACTTTCATGTGCGATGTATATCAAAGAGGTAACTGTCCAATGCATGAGTTTCACGTGGATATCAGTACACTGGTATGTCAATGGGAATTAAATTTTGACAACGTAGAAAAAGAGGTGTTGACATGTGTTGTACAGATGAATTTTTCCTTCTTTTACTTTGAAAAAGTCATAATCAGTCAACCAAGTCAAGAATGGTGAATAATGTGGTTGGCTTTGGGGATAAGAAAGAAAACGAAGACGCATTTGAATTTTGAAGCTTGTACCAGCATGTTTTTCTTTTCTTTTTTTGATAGATATGGAGAGAATTTTATTAGAGCAAAGAGATTTTATAAGAAACTATCAAAAAAAAAAAAAAAAAAAAAAAAAAAAGTAAATTACATTACATGCAAGACAGTATCCCAGTTGTTACGTCCAGCAACAATGTGACGACCACAAGCTCTTGCCCAAGCTATAACTAAAGACTTTGCTTCAATAAATAGATCATCGTCAGTTTTGAAAGTATGATTAGAATCGAAGATGTGAGCATTTCTTTCATCAGTTTTGTACTAACATGGTCAGTCTGACGATAAGTTGAGGATCTTGAAGATGTTGTCTATTGCGGTGAAAACTTGTTTGTTTTGTTGTTCCAATCAATCAATTTTACTCCTTGTTTTTGTGTCAAAGTCTGAGTGTCAAAAAGAGATTTCATAGAGTACAACTTAGTTTGAATATTCTTGATTGATTGAAGAATATAAGTATCGATCAACATATAACAGAGGAACGATAGCACTTTGGATCGTTTTTTATTGATTTCAAGTTCTGATGTAGGACATGTTCTTCTAAGAGTTTGCTAATTCGAGACGAATTCTTTTCAAGATGGCGGGTCTGATATAGGACATCCATTAGATTTAGGATTAATAATTTTATTATTATTTTTAGAGTTTAATTAATGTAATATAGGTATATCTTATTTTTAGAAGTTATTTAATTTTAGAATATTATTTATTTTAGGATTTCTTATGTTCCAAATTTGAGTCTTAGGCCTCTTCCTATGCACATGCCAAAAAAATGGTGTTTGGCATGCCAGGTGGCATGCCAAACCATTTGCGCCACTATGGGGAAACCGCTGAGCGATCGACTCCCTAGCGAGCGATATTGACAATACCGCCAGCGATAAAGTCTTTATCGCTGGCGATATTGTCAATATCGCTCGAAATTCACTATATCGCTGTCGATATAATCAATATCGCCACCGTTCGAGTTTCTGCCGCCTATAAATACCGCAACTATACTCCCACCTCTTCTAAACTCTTCTCAATTCTTCTTCTGAAAACCTTCTGAAAACCACTGATTTTCTTCTCAATTCTTCTTCTGAAAACCTTCTGAAACGATTATCTTAATCGGATATGGAGAGAAGAAAAGGAAACAAAAAAGGGAAAGCATCTACAAGTACCCCGGGCAAAAGGGAGTAAGTTTTGTTGTGGATATAAATTATGAGTTTAATAATGTTAGACTAGTAGCCGGTGAAGGTGTATTCTCTAATCACCTTTCTGATAATGAGGGGCGATGTAACGCTATACATCTAAGAGGTGGATGGACTGAGTTAGGTACAATTTTTCAATTACTTCCTCCTGCTGTTCAAGAGAGAGTGAGAAGATATCCTTGGCGACATCTATATCAAATACAACCTAGAAACCCCAAGACTCAAGGTGTTCAAGTTATATTAGAACGATGGTGGAATACTACAAACACGTTCTTTTTCAAGGACTTTGAATGCGGTAAGTCAGTCTTTTCTGGTAATTTAGTTTTTAGATTATGTGTTTTGTTTCATAAAAATCAACAAATTCTAATTATGAATAATTATTGTTAATAGGAGTTACTCCGATAGATTTATACATGTTAACCGGATTCCATGCCAAGGGAACTTAATTCCATTTAATAGACTATAGTGGTTATCAGAAGATAGATGGAAAGAAAGACTTCCTTTATACTCAAATGAATTAGAAGGAAATCCTACACATAGACAAATAAAAGTGTATGGGTTGAAGGTGTCTGGGTTGAAAAGTTTTTTCCAAATAAGTATCTTTGTAAGAATGAATGAAAACAGGAAGCTGGTAATCAATATTTGATCCCCGACCATTTTGAGGAGCTAGAACGTCCTGCTTGTATTGTGGACACTGGGCCAATGTCCTGTTTCCAAATGCTAGCTCAGTAGTGTTAATTGGTTTTCTCGAAGCATTAGAAGATTTAGAGCAAGCACCAACATATGATTGGGGGGACTGCGATTTTATCAGAGATTTACATTGTCCTAAGTGATAATTCGACGTGTGATAAAGATAGTTTTAATGCTTTCTGGGGAGTTCGGAGGTAAGAACCAATCTTTTTCACATTATGTATTTATTTGTCATTTTCATATGGAAAAGTTATTAACTTTGTTGAATGTTATTATTTTCGGTATTGGTGGTATACATATTTCCGTGTTTCTAACCTTGTCTTAAGAATTATACGAATGTATTTCCGATCATACGAAAGTATGATTCGAGAATCGGGAAGCCGCCGATTGAAGATGGTCAACATACTTGCTATTGTTCATAAGATTCAGTTGTTGAGTAGAACAAGCCATAACCTTATCTCACGGCCATATGAAGTAGTACCTGAGTTCCAAGAAGAACTAGGTCAGACAATGGTAGAGTTAAGCCTTAAAAGGATGGTGTTATACAGCCCTATTTCGAAAAGGTGTTTGGTATTATGGTGAAAGACATCTTCTTCTCGTTTGCAAGGGAGATCGGTGATAGTCACAACCCTTATCCCGGACAGATGTGTCAAACAGAGGATTACTTCAAATTGATAAGAGAAGGTCATCGTTGGCAAGAAGTCAAGAATTGATCCAGGAGCCGACGAATGACGTAAATGAGTACCTATCTTGGTTTAATACTATTTTCAAGCCAAATATTTCCATGCAACCGCAAAGTTTGGGTCGGATGGATTTCCCACTTTAGGTAGGTTGCCACTTGACAATGAATTTCTTCCTTCCCAACCTCCACCGAGAGACGGGTGACGTATTTCGATGCATATCCTTCTCAAAGTTCATCGTCATACATGCCACCATTTTCTTGGGAAGTAAAGACTATATCCAAAGACATCCGGAGAGATTGTTACTTATCCAATTGTTTCTAGTGCACCTACTCGGACTTATCCATACCTCGGGGTCAATGCTACAGAGTTGGAGTATCAGACCCGATGTAACAATTATGATGCTCTTCTTCATGGATTTCAGAATATGCACTTAGAACAGATGCAAAGATTGAGGGAAAGCATGATGTATGACATGAGTCCCAGTGTTGGAGCCGGTAGAGGATTGAGTCCCTGTGTTGGAGCCGGTGGAGGATTGAGTCCTAATGGAAGTCGGACCCGTCAAAGTCGGCAAAGTTGTCGAAGTCGGCAAAGTCGTGGAAGTCGGCAAAGTGGTGGTGGAAGTCGGCAAAGTGGTGGAAGAAGATTGAGACGTCGTCATATGGAGGAGGTACCGTAAAGTTCAACTCCAAACATGGTGTTAGAAAGTCAAGCAATACATGGTGTTGAAGAAAACATTGGCATGGATACAACTCCTACACGTATGTTTAGTCATTTTCCAACCGACATACCGACTCCGTGGTGGTGTGAACATGGAAGTAGTTAGGCAAACGATTCCAGTATACCCCAATTGCCTCAACCTCATCAAGATTTCAACCATTCCAAAGAACAATATCATTCACACGCATTTCAAGATTTGTATAATGTTCACATACCCCGTACTCCCATTGCTTATCAAGGTTATGGTGATTCTGATGAGACTCAACCACCAAGTCAGTCTCAAACCGGCACCTTAACTAGTTTGTTGAACAACTCTATGGATCCAGAAAATGCAGGCAATTGGATCTTTGGTCCGGGAGGAAACGGACAAGGAAATGAGTAGTTAAAATGTTTTCTTTAGTTGAAATTTGAAATGTAATTTTGTTTTTTTTTAGATTAATGGAAACTATCTTTTAAATTAATATTCGATTGAAACCGCATTTACATTTCATTAAAAATTCACCTTGAGTAGGTATGTGGAAATACGCTATAATGATCCATGTTATTTCCTCTGTAGTCAAATCCACTTCGGTTATGCACTATGCATGGTGAAATGAATTTGAAGTTAGGTTGGAATTGGTTGAAATCCGGTAGGGGAAATATTAGCCGTTGGATGAAGATCTGATGAGCGATTATCATAGTACCGAGCGATAGCTTGACTGTCGCTGTCGAGTGAATGACCATCGAACGATCGTTTGACCATCGAGCGACGAAGACTCTATCGCTCGCTGGAAACTCTGTCGTGTATGCCTATATTCCAGGAAAAACATATTGGCATATGAGTTTGGCAGTTTGGCATACCCATAGTGGGTGCATATATGCCAAATACTATGTTTTGGCATGTGCATAGGAAGAGGCCTTAGAGTTATTTAAATAGGAGACTAGCCCTATATATGTAATCACATACAACATTATTATAAACCAATATTGAGATTTCTCAACTATTTTCCTACTTTTACTATCAAAATTCTTTATTCACGCTTCCGTTCTACATTAAGTCCACATGTTGTTCTCGTACTTCTATCTACCAAAGGTGTTTAGAGCATCCACAGTGGGAGACCAAAACTAAAATTTTGGTCCAAAAACCAGACGCAGTGGAGAAGGAGTAAAGATCAAAGACCAGACTAAAACTAAAAACCAGACCAAATATAGTCTTTAGTTTGGTTTTAGTCGGGTGCAACTTAAAGTTACGCCCGAACAGGCGTAATTTATAACTCTGCCCGTCGATAGAATATATAAAAAAAAAATTGGGGCGCAACTAAGAGTTACGCCTGATTGGGGCGTAACTCAAAGTTACGCCTCATTGAAAAAAATAAAAATAAAAAATTAGTGGGGCGCAACTTAAAGTTGCGCCTGATTCAGTTGCGCCGCACGGTATATACTCTTTCCCCCGTAGTATTTGAACACGGACTAAACCCAAATTTTGGTTTTTTTTTTTGCTCTTTAGTCTTTGGTTTATGATCGCACCACTACAGTTGCTCTTAGGGAAGAGAAAAACAAAAAAAAAAAAACGAGAGAGAATAGCTATTCACGTGATTTGTTACACATCATCACTCCACATCAGCTTAGGCGTAGACTAATCCCCCAATTAATTCTCATAATCCCCAACTGCGCGTTCTTCATTTTACCTTATGTTTAGTTCTTTATCCATAAAAAATTACTCCCCCAAATTTTGTATTTTTTTTTGTCTTCTTCGTAGTACTTTCTGGCTCCCCCACTGATTGGGGTATAGAGAAAATGCACTCAGATCCATTATTTTTTTCTTTTTGGAAAATACAAATTGTATTAATAAATAACAATATGTACAAACATATTATAAGAAAAAGAAGTCAAAGGACTCCAAAAACCCATAAACTACTTTAATCTAAAATAAGACACATTGGGATCCGTAATTTGCTTAATTCAGTATTTTGCTTAATTCAGTATTCAGGGGCACATATATATCTATCATTTTGGGAAACAAGAAAACCAAGTGAACCGCTAATGTTAAACTTGTATGTCGATGTGCCGCTCAACTTCATTGAGTTCAATTCCCCTAAACATCTCACTTCTCATATATTTTCCTTCTATTTTTTTTTTATACGCAACTAGAGATAATTGAATTTTTAGGGAAAAAAAATAATGATTAATTACATTGACGTAACAGAGAAGCGAGTAATAAACTGCGCAAATTATACAACAGGAGATAGATTGGATCATTCATTTTATACAAATATAAAAAATGGTGAAGCTTCTTGATCGTTTACTCACACGAATCGATTCATTGCACATTTGCATTTCTCAGTAGTTGCATACAAATTTTGCACCAACAAAAAATGAGAACAACATGTCATGAAAGGGTTGGGCTTCTTACCGTTTACTGTTGGGAGGATATCATTTTCTAGCCCAGTCATGTGTTTCCATGAAAGAATCGGTTAAGATTTTATTGAGGGGGCTTCGTACAGAATGTATTGTCACAGTCAAACTGGCATGCTATCTTCAATACTCTTAAGAGCCATTGGAAATCGGAACGGAAACAATCATACATACCAAAACAACCGGTGTTATAAACGTTGGAAACAAAAATAAAAAATTTATCTAGAAATTGATAACAATGAATTATGTTTCTAGTTAAAGATGATGGCGTGTTTAATGTACTATTTTGAGCTTGGTGCCAGCTCTCAGAGCCGATTTATAATTTATAAAAAAGAGACAAAGAAATATTTAAATTTTGAATGAAATATATAATTTTATAAATTAAAAGAAATAAATTCAAAATCTTATAATTTTTCCATTTCTTTTATACCGAATACATCTGTACGTACGCTTCATATAAACGAGGCAAATTGTTTTGAGAAAATGAGAACTGCACTAGGCTTACACTCAGCAATGTAAAGACAAGTAAGTATCAAGATCCCAAAGGTGGGTGCTTTGCCGGTTTCCCCGAACATCTTACTTTACCATCTTTGTAACTGTAAACTAATTAATCAGTTTGGAATGTTCCAATAAGTAGTAGAACTTATTTTTCGTTTTGGATTCATAATTCTGAACGGTTGTGGTTGGAAATGATTTTATATATGAATGTGAAGATGTTCACGCAAATCCTATTTGCTCAGTGTAACGCCTCCAATGGTGCATACACAAAGTGCCCAGAAGATTACGGAAAGTGTGTAGTAGTTATTATGTATAGTTTAGAACAATGGCCTTTGTACCAAAGTGGCACTTTCATGTGCGATGTATATCAATGAGGTAACATTCCTATGCCTGAGTTTCACGTCGACATCAGTACACCGGTATATCAATGGGAATTAAATTTTGACAACGTAGAAAAAGAGGTATTGACATGTGTTGAACAAGATGAATTTTCCCTCTTTTTACTTTGACAAAGTCATAATCAGTCAACCAAGTCAAGAATGGTGAATAATGTGGTTGGCTTTGGGGATAAGAAAGAAAACGAAGACGCATTTGAATTTTGAAGCTTGTACCAGCATGTTTTTCTTTTCTTTTTTTGATAGATATGGAGAGAATTTTATTAGAGCAAAGAAATTTTACAAGAAACTATCAGTAATAGCAAAAAAAGAAAAAAAAAAACAGAAAAATAAATTACATTACATGCAAGACAGTATCCCAGTTGTTACATCCAGCAAAAATGTGATGACCACAAGCTCTTGCCCAAGCTATAACTAAAGACTTTGCTTCAATAAATAGATCATCGTCAGTTTTGAAAGTATGATTAGAATCGAAGATGTGAGCATTTCTTTCATCAGTTTTGTACTAACATGGTCAGCCTGACGATAAGTTGAGGATCTTGAAGATGTTGTCTATTGTGGTGAAAACTTGTTTGTGTATAAAAACTTGTTTGTTTTGTTGTCCCAATCAATCAATTTTACTCCTTGTTTTTGTGTCAAAGTATGAGTGTCAAAAAGAGATTTCATAGAGTACAACTTAGTTTGAATATTCTTGATTGATTGAAGAATATAAGCATCAATCAACATATAACAAAGGAACGATAGCACTTTGGATCGTTTTTGATTGATTTCAAGTTCTGATGTAGGACATGTTCTTCGGTACTTTGCTAATTCGAGACGAATTCTTTTCAAGATGGCGGGTCTGATATTGGACATCCGTTAGATTTAGGATTAATAATTTTATTATTATTTCTAGAGTTTAATTAATTTAATATAGGTATATCTTATTTTTAAAAGTTATTTAATTCTATGAAACTAGTTGGAAGCCTAACAAGCTAAGCTCCAACGACATACTATTACATTAATTGAACAGGTTGATGTGCTAGTCTACCAGCGGGCCTCATGGGAAACCTTGCCAAGGGGAGCCGAAACGGCGGGAGGGGGGCGAGATTGTGTCACAAGGGGGGCAAATTAACACTACCTTCCATGTTAATTCCTGCAATATATAAGAGACTAGTCCTATATATGTAATCACATACAACATTATTATAAACCAATATTGAGATTTCTCAACTATTTTCCTACTTTTACTATAAAAATTATTTATTTACGCTTCCGTTCTGCATTAAGTTCACATGTTGTTCTCCGTACTTCTATCTACCAAAGGTGTTTATGGAAGAGAAAAACAAAAAGAACGAGAGAGAATAGCTATTCACGTGATTTGTTACACATCATCACTCCACATCAGCTTAGGCGCAGACTAGGGCATGGACCAGGACTCAGAATGGTATTCCCAAGCAATGTGAATATGTTTTTAAAACGATTCTTAAAAAGTCCACAAAATAATAACTGTAGTAAATAGTGAGTGTCACTGGGGTTCACACAAAATTTCAATCAACCACTAGAAGTCTTGTCATGTGTAAGTAACAAAACTGAATCAATTTAAGTCTTGACTTGAAGGGAAGGTCTAAGACCATCCCCATCGAGATTCGAGAGTAGTATTCCTGGTAGTTGTCTGTAAATTGGACCTTGTCACAGGCTTATTGTGCACCTAAGTTGGCAACACACTGAGTTGTTATCGAATAATTAGCTCCTTCTACTGAATTTTAAAATCTATCAGATAAGCCCTAAGGTAACATCCTATGTTATTTCTAACTATACTCAACCATATAAAGTCTTGACATGTGTTCTGTTGACCAAAATACAGCATGTGTCCCCATCCAAGACCTCTTCCTGGATGAGGTTGCAGACTTTCAAAAATGAAATCCTCAGTTGACTGGAAATTAACAAAGTCTTTGGAATCAAACAACATAAGATTACAGAACATCCTGCAACTTATTAAGTGAATCACTAGCCAATAACCAAATCTCTTCTTCTTTCAAAATGTCACAAAGAGTAAAAGTTTCAACTGATACTTTACTAGTGGCGGCATTGCTGTTAGCTTCATCTTACAGTATTCTGCTTCCTGCATACGGTTCATTCCAGAAATGAAGTCCATATAAAATCCTAAAAAAAAACAGACTTCATTCCAGAAATGAAGTCCATATAAAAACCTAAAAAAACAGACTTCATTCCAGAAATGAAGTCCATATAAAAACCTAAAAAAAACAGACTTCATTCCAGAAATGAAGTCCATATAAAAACCTAAAAAAACAGACTTCATTCCAGAAATGAAGTCCATATAAAAATCCTAAAAAAAATATCTAAATCGATTAACACCATCGTCAATAGCAGCAACAACAACATATCTTCATCATCTTCATCGTCAACAGCAGCAGAAAAAAGAAAAAAAACCTTAAAAAATCGTATTCAACATTATCAACATCATCGTATTCATCGTCTACAACTACCGATCTAAATATCTAATCGATTTCACCTTCATCACCATCGTTTACAGCAGCAGGAAGAAAAGAGAAGAAAAAAAATGGAGACACCATTAACAGGAGGAAAAAGAAAAAGAAAGAAAAAAAGAGATAAATTCTAGATCTAAAAATATAAGAGAGAGAAAGTAAATCTGAGAATGATTTATTCTCTCTTACTTTTTGACTATATATATGGTCCTTATCCAAAAGGGTATTTCTGCCACTACAAGGTGACATTTACATCATCCATGACATCAGCTTAGGACCAAACAATAATTTTAGGACCAAACTATAATTTATATTACCAAATAGGACCAAATGGACATTTGACTTGGGTCAAATGGACTAGACTCTCTCTAATATATTATTCCTAGGACCTAATGGTATTTCCTACAATCGAGAAGTGTTCTGATTTTTTTACGTTAACTAGTACATATGGAGTATTTACTATCAAAGCCTTACAATAACTCAAATTTATATTACGTCCTTCTTTTATGGCCTTATATTTGTCCGTTTAGTAGTTTAGTCACGATTTAGACCTTCACATTGTTTCTTTCACATATAACATCTCTTAATATTTATTTATTTTTGTTGCCCCCCTGCATGTGCTGCCCCAAAGTCAAACTTTGCTGACTTTGCCTAATGGCCGGCCCTGGCTGTTAGCTTCATCTTACAGTATTCTGCTTCCTGCATACGGTTCTTCCACTCACAAAAAACTATTACAAGTAGTAGGTATAGAACAAGAAGTAAATGCACTTTTGAAATGGAAATCTACCCTTGTTGACCAAAATCATTCTATCCTCTTTTCTTGGAAGTTGAATGCTACTTCTAATTCGATGAGTCCATGCAAGTGGTATGGAATCACTTGTAACAATGAGGGAAGCATCATTGAAGTAAATATAGCAGGTTTGGGTTTACAAGGTACGCTCAGTAGTTTCGATTTCTCATCTTTCACCAACTTCGTTAGTCTTAACTTGAGTCGGAACCAACTCTTCGGAGACATTCCGCCCCAAATTAGTAATCTTCGGAAACTCACCCACCTTGATCTTTCTGTTAATAAATTTTCTGGACAAATTTCATCAGAAGTAACCTCTCTCATAAATCTGTTACATCTAGACCTTTCTCAAAATCAGATTAGTGGATCCATCCCTCAACATATTGGTAATTTATATTATCTCACTCATTTAAGGTTGTCCGCAAACCGTCTGTCTTATTCAATCCCTAACACAATATCATTTTTGGCTAGATTGGGAACTCTTTACCTAAATGATAACCAACTAGATGGTGTCGTTCCTGAATATATCGGAAGGCTAAATTCTCTTACCATCTTAGATTTGTCTGCGAACAATCTCATTGGTTCAATTCCCACTTTTTTAACCAGTATGACTAACTTGAGAATTCTTGACCTATCTGTTAACCAACTTTCTGGCAACATCCCTCGTGATATAGGAAAGTTGGGATCTCTAACTACATTAGATTTGTCTCAAAACCAACTCACTGGTATGTCAAAAATTCTACAGTTGGTCGGGTATTTTTTTATCGACGTTGCCGACTATAAGATAGCCGGCAAGGTAAGAAATCAATAAGCATGCCGACTAGTGAAGCATTTACAACAGTCTCCTGTGTGTCAAAAATAATAAAGTCGGCATCTTCTTCATTCATCGACCTTGCCGGCCATAAGTTGTTGGCATGTTCTTCAACCGTAGACCTTGCCGGCCAACGTTAGTCGGCATGTTCTTCATTCGTCGACCCTGCCGACTTTTGATAGTTTCAAAACTGAAAGTGTTAAATTCTTATTTAATTTTGAGTATGATTTCATACCCAGCTTTGTAATCCTCTTTTCAGAAGTGTTTGGGTAGTATGCTTTCATTTCCGTTGAAAAAATATTCTCGAAAGAAAATTTTTTCATCAAAAATCTTCCCACATGAGTTCAATCAAAAAAAAAAAATTCACAACTTAAATTCATGATTTCAAAAGTTTTAATCTAAATTCAATTAATTAAGTTAATCAGTTTTTTTAGTGTTAATTAAACAAGGGTATATTAGCCATTTAGAAAATACATGGTTAAGGGGTGGCTTCTTTTACTTGCAAAATAACATAGCTTTTGTCTTATTAGGTATACCCCATCAAGCCGGGTTCATTATATACAAATATAAAAAATGGTGAAGCTTCTTGATTGTTTACTCTCACGGATAGGAGTGAGCATTTGGCCGTAATCCCGCGGATTTAACCGGGACCAACCGGTCATTTGCGGATGGATGCCCGGACCGTTCGTTAATGGGTAGGATGCGGATGGAATTTACAAATCCAACGGATAATGGATCGGGCCGGATGCAACCTTAAAAATCCGTTGGACATCCATATCTGTTAAATGAAGGGCATTTATATAGTTCTAGAAAATATTATGGATCATTTAGGAATTTTTAAGATGTTTGCTTGGGGTGTTGTACATGACATTTTTATATTTGTATACATATATAGGATATGTAGGTTTTATAAGGAGTCATTTGTGTTAGCTTTATTTTCTTTACTATAAATTTTAACTAAAACAAATCCATTGGATTATCCGCATCCAATCCGTCCATCCGTGTCCATTGGATGCAAATTTGTTGGATATGGGTTGGATGCGGATGCCAAATTTGAAATCCGTAATGCAATGGATTGGATGCGGATGAGGCGAAAACCGGCCCATGCTCACCCCTACGTCACGGATCAGTTCATTGCATATTTCTCAGTAGTGGTTTAGTGCAACGGGTCACAAAAGGGTTGGGCTTCTTATAGTTTACTGTTGGGAGTATCATGGATATCCTTTTCTAGCCCAGTCTTGTGTTTCCATGAAACGCCGAGACGGGATAGCATTTTATGAGGGGGCTTCGTACATGATGTATTGTCACAGTCAAACTGGCATGCTTGAACGAGCATTATCTTCAATAGCCATTAGAATTTGGAACGGATACGATCATACAACCGGCATTTTAAATGTTGGAAACAAAAATAAAAAATTATCGAGAAAATGATAACAAGCGGAGGAGCTGGAAAATAAAGTTTGGGTGACTTTAAAACTATTTGGTTTGGTTGGGGTGGCTTAAGCTTGTTTTTTACCCATCAATTTTTTGTAACCATGGTAGAACTTTGCGTTTTTCTGGATTTTGGGCTGGCTTAAGCCAGCCCAAGCCTATATGTAGTTCCGCCACTGATGATAACGATGAATTATGTTTCTAATTAAAGATATTCCCGTGTTTAATCTATTTTGAACTTGGTGCCAGCTCTCAGTGCTGATTCATAATTTAGAAAAAAAAAAAAGACAAAGAAATATTTGAATTTTAATTACTCCCTCTGTTTTAGGAAAAGAGATACTTTCACTTTTTCATTTTCGCCTACTCTTTTCCAGAAACGGAGGGAGTATGGTTTTATAAATTAAAAAAGATAAATTCAAAATCTTATAATGACGCTAGTAGTGGTTATGGTAGTTTTGTTTTTCATAGAGTAGGTATTGCTATTCAGAGGGGGGTTGGTGCTCAGCTTGTTGCTAGGCTACCAACCAATAGTTCTGTATAATATATTATAATAAAGAGGTACCTAAAATCTTATAATTTTTCCTTTTCTTTTATACCGAATACATCTGGACATACGCTTCCTATACAAAGAAGGCATATTGTATTGAAAAAATGAGAACTGCAGTAGGCTTAGACTCAAGAGATAAAAGACAGATTCGTATCAAAATCCTAAAGTTGGGTGTGTTGCTTATTGCAACACTACAGTTTCTCCGAACATCTTACTTTACCATCCTTTGTAACGGTAAACTAATTAATCAGTTTGGAATGTTCCTCTAACTTGTAGTACTTAATTTTCATTTTGGATTCATAATTCTGAACGATCATGGTTGGAAATGATTTTATATATGAATATGAAGATGTTCACGCAAATCCTATTTGCTCACGTTCAGTGTAACGCCTCCAATGGTGCATACACAAAGTGCCCAAAAGATTACGGGAAGTGTGTAGTAGTTTTTTTTTCCGAAGAAAAGGTTATATTAAAAAGAAAAAGAAAAAAGCAGATTACAAAGCAAATCACTCCCTTATGAGAGTCTCCCAATTGCTCCTAATGAGACTAGGAGGAACAAATTTAAAAGAATCTGTGTCACAGGACCATAAGATAACAAGTTGCTTAACAAGGTCAATATTCTCCGCAATACTATTCTGACGACCACCAAAGACTCTCTTCCATAATATCCAACAAATAGAAAGTGTGTAGTAGTTATTATGTATAGTTAATTTATTGAACAATGGCCTTTGTACCAAAGTGGCACTTTCATATGCGATATATATCAAAGAGGTAACAGTCCTATGCCTGAGTTTCACGCCGACATCAATACACCGGTATTTCAATGGGAATTAAATTTTGACAACGTAGAAAAAAATGTATTGACATTGGGAATTAAATTTTACTTTAACAAAGTCATAATCAGTCAACCAAGTCAAGAATGGTGAATAATGTGGGTTGGTTTTGGGGATAGAAAAAGAAGACACATTTGAATTTTGAAGCTTGTACCAGCATGGGTTTTTTTTTTTAATCGATGGAAAGAATTTTATTAGGGAAAACAGAATTTACAAGAAACTATCAGTAATAGTTTAAGGTGATGACATGGAAGTTTAAGGAATGGGTTCGTCTATTTTGCAAATATTTTTGTTGGTTGATTAATCTTGTTGAGTTTTTGGTGTATACACAATACATCCCAATTTGTAATGTCAAATGTTTGCAGCTTTCGCTTCGAAATAAACTAAGTTTTTTTGGATCTTTAAACTAACATGTACAAAGAATTAAAATAGATACAAGATTGTCGAATGATATTAAAATAATGATTGAACTCGCAAAGATTTTTTTTTCTTTCTACTCAGAAAGGGCAATATATTATAAAAAACAATTCCACACCAAGTAGGTGTTAGAATTGTAGCACAAAAATTCAGCTCAATTTAATGGAGCTCAAAGAACACTAAGAAGTACAAACTAAAGTACATTCACAGCAATCTGCAACATCTATCTTATTTGGATCATATTCTTGCATCAACATCTATCGTATTTGGATTTATTTTTTTATTAAACTACCTTAATGTCCTCGGACTATTTATAGATTTTTATATGGTTGAGTAAACTTAATTTAGTTCATCTCAATTTCCTTAAACATCTTGACTCTTTGTAATTTCACAAAATTAGTTTAAAAGGCCAAAATCAACATTCTGATGGTTAGTCTGGCATCTTGTTGACGGCATTTATTTAGTGCTTTGGTTTTGGTTCATGCCAAAATTGAACCAAAACAGAACAATAACTATTGTGAGAAGTTCATAAAATGTATCATTTCAAAACTACAAAAACACGGGGAATTTGTACCGACGAGTCATTCCCTTTTTCTTTTTAATTACAAGAGAAGGTTTATCAGGAGAAGAAAAATATAAATAGCCACAAGAACTAGAGGTAGCTATATGGCGAAAATTGTAAAAATATCACATGAATAATGGTGCCCACTATAGTACTTAACTATGGAAGTTAATGTGGAGGAGGGAGCGGGCAGCAAAGGGCCCAAGTAAAAGCCAAAGTTCTTGCAGCAAAATAAAGTTTGAACATTTCAAGAGTTAAAGGTCTGGACAAATAAAATTATCACGTTGAACGGTGAGGAAACCCTCACTTCCTATTGGTCGAAACAAATCTTTTTCGGTTTTTGTGAAATGAACGTTAAGTGAGGACACTTGGCAACGTATGATCGATTTAAAAATTACAAACTCAAAAGGAAAATTTAACTTACCATGTTTGGAGTTCTATGGAAGTCCAAATTCAATTCTAAAGTCAAGTACCCACCATATGAGGATTCTTTTTTCCAAAATAATACATAAAGGGAAGAAGAAGAAAAACTCACATATTTTCGAAAATAAAAGAAAAAATAAATAAAATCCTCACATAGTTCCTTTTTACCCCACTTATTTAATGCATCGAGATGGACGGGACGACACCAAATGAAAAATACATCGCCACGGGCGGGGTGGGGGAAGCCCCTCGCACTGAATCTAAAAAAAGGTTAAAAGAAAAAAAATGCCTGATGCGTAGCACGACTACTAATCTAGTGTTTTGAACAAGTATACAGAGGGAACTGTAAAACTTCTCGTAGCTGCTAAATAAATCAGATTTGTATTACATACACTAAAAATAAAGCATCCTTGACATTTTTTTTAATTTTATTTTTTTGATCCGTCAAAGAGAAGTTTCATTGAAAAGAAAAGGTACTTAAGAGGGGTACCTCAACCCAATGAATACAAACGGAAACAAAAAAGAAAAGCAAACCGAAGGGGAATTCGGCTACCCAGGACTACAAATAACAAGCTCACGAAACCCGAAAAAAGACTCCCTTGATGCTATCACCATATTCACCGTTAAACCTAACATCCTTATGTTTGATTCGACCCAAAAGAATGCTTGTAGTTTAACGTCTCTAATAAGGCTTACCAAACTTTTTTTTTTTGTTTTCAAAGACTCTTGCATTTTGCTCTCTCCAAATGCACCACCATATTACGACCGGTATGTTATTCCATAGAACAAATGTGAGCTAGTTTCATCATGTTTGTCACAAAAACAACATACACTAGAGACATCCATACCTCTTCTCAAAAGCTTATCCGTCGTCATTATCCTATCATGAAAAAGAAGTCAAAGGAAAAAAATTGATTTTACAAGGGTAGTCACGGCTCCAAACAACATCGATTGGAAAATTTGGCTCATCTTGATCTTCTGCGTCTCTAATACCATTTTTAACCGTATATTGACCGTGACTATTGCCGACCCAAATTCGACTATCCGAGATGCCTTCTTTATTAGTGACGGAAGAGAGTAGATTTGAGATAGTTAAAAATTCACTTGAAATGGTTTGGGAGTATCTTTGTCTAGACATAAACATCCACCTTATATCACCTTCATTCACTTCATACATACTTGCCACCACAAACTCCTTGGTCCTTGAGGCTTCATATACCAGGGGAAAAATATCACATAATTTTGCTTCACTAATCCAATAGTCTTCCCAAAATCTAGTTTCCTTGCCCGCTCCAATATTAAATCTAATACTTTTGTTGAAATTTTTTAGCTCTTTATAGATATTAAACCACAAGCTACCACCTTTTCATCCTTTGGGTTGGAGAGTTTCCCAATCGGTCGAGGTTTCACCTAATTTCTCAACCATAATCTTCCTCCACAATGCATTTTTCTCTAAACCAAAACGTCACCACCAGTTTTTTAGCAAAGCCGAATTTACTTTCTTAGTTCTATGTATATCAAGACCACCTTTTTTCTTAGACTTTGTAACCATTTTCCAACCAATATTGTGAATTCTCTTCTTATTTTGAGCATCATCCCATATGAAGCCTCTAACCACTTTGATTATTTTCTTAGTTATGGAGCATGGAGCAAGAAAACTTGAGAGATAATAAACGGGTAGACTAGCCAAAATAATTTTGATGAGAGTTAACTTACCCCCTCTTGTTATTGATTTTACGCTCAAAGAAGTTACTCTCTTCACGCAAGAATCAAGGATCTTTTCCCATTTGTGTGAGCCTCCCACTTTGTCTCCCATTGGAAGACCAAGATAGATACTAGGAAACCTAGCATATTTGCAACCTAACATGTTAGCATAATTTTCAATTCCCTCTTCGAATGCCACGCCAAATAAGCTACTCTTGGAGAAATTTATCTTCAAGCCGGAAGTTAACTCGAAACAAAGAAGTAGGTAACGAAGGGCATCAACTTGTTCTCTCTTAGCATCAAGAAAAATAATAGTATCATCGGCAAATTTCAAGTGATATATTTTTGTTCCCCTCTCCTTTAACGAAAACCCGAAATTTGATTAGCTTCTTGTGCTTTACTCAACATACAACTTAGGACTTCACCAATGATAGTAAAAGAAAAGGAGAAAGCGGATCTCCTTGACGAAGTCCCTTTTCACTACCAAAGTAACCGTAAGAGGATCCATTGACAATAACCGAGAACTTTGAGTATGTTAAAAAATTTCTAATCCAAGCTCTCCAAACACCACCAAACCCCATTTTACATAAGACTTCATTTAGAAAATTCCAATTCACATTATCAAATGCCTTTTAAAAATCGAGCTTTTGTACCCAAAATTAATTTTGGGCACGAAACACGATGAATGGATAGTTTTGGTGAGTATTTTGGGTTAGGGGTCGATTTGAAGAACAAAATAAAAGACAGAGGTTTAACGTGGTTCGGCAAAGGTTGCCTAAGTCCACGGGCGAATCCCCTTGGGGAGTGATTTTGTATTGTTAGTAAAATTACATTGTATATTTTTTCCCCTATTGGCTACCCCCTCTCTCATTTCTGCTCCTCCTCTTTATATAGTTGTATAATTTCAATATAACTTAAATGGCATTAACTGCTCATTTATGCCTCCCTCTTTAATTCCGCATGAAACTGCAGAAATTATTATTGCATGGATGAAACTGCTGGAATGAATATTGCATGGTCAAATCTATTGGAATTCAATTAGCATGCATGGTGAATCATTGGAACTCAATTTTGCATGGTTTGAAATCGCTGAATTCAATTTTCGCATGAAATCGCACATTTATGCTTCCATTATAAATTACGCATAAATAATGGTTAGCGATTGGTGGACACTTGTCAAGTGAATGTGATTACATGGGTAGGGACTGGCTTGATGGTTGACAGACATGATGGCTGGTAGTGTGGATGGAAGATGGCTGGCAGCATGGTTGGAGAATGGTTGGTAGTGTGGATGGAAGCTGGCTGGCAGCATGGTTGGAGACTGGTTGGCAGTGCGGTAGAGTTTTTGGATGGGAGTTGGTTAGCAGCATTGCTGGCTACAAGACTGAAAATTGGCTAGGGGTGCGACTGATTTCTATAGTTGACCGACGGTTGACTTTGACTGTTGAGCGACCGTTAACTTTGACCATTGACCTTGACCGGACGTTGACTTTGATAGTTGACCGACTTTGAACATCGTATGGTCTCAGGCAGATCCAGTGGGCTGCCTTGGCTGACTGGTTAGCGGGCTTGGATGAGGACCAAAAGATGATTCAAGTATCAATTTGGCCCATTAAGTGGTATTTTTACTTATCGTACAAACATCGCCCCCTCTTAACCTCTAACTTGTTGGGGGTTAAGACATTTTCGTTTTCCTAAGTAAATGACAAAACTCGCCCCCAAGTGTGGATTATTGATGTTGAGGCGATTGGAAACCTTCTCCTCTTTGTTTGCGGAAGTCAAGACGCCCGAGAGTAAATTTTTGTTCTTTGAAGTTTAAAGAAACTGTCTTCGTTGATTATGGAAATCGTAATCAAGTCGCCCCCAAGTGAGGCTATTGTGTTCGGCGGGAGACAACTGATTATGAACCATTGTTGTATGCAAAATCGGACCAAGGCTGAACTCGCTCAGAATGTGAAGTGTGATGCTTGAGTGGAATGGTATTGTGAGTGAGTGATAACTACTGATGTAAAATTGAACTGTGGAAGTTGCGTTGGACTTGTCTGCAATGGCCACAAAAAACTGTCTTCTACAGTAATGAACAAAACTGGGTAGCAACAACATTGAAAAAAAATATGGTTTGTAGCAGCTTCAATCAGCTGACCTGCAGCAGAAATGAGTAAAATTGTACTGCAACAGCTAAGATCAGCTGGACTGCAGGATTTGCCAACATAGCTAAACTATAGAAGCTTCGATCACCGGAATGCGTAATGATGAGCAAGACCTGCATCGCTGCAACAAGCTGCGGTCAGTTGGATCTGCGAGGCTGCGAACATAGTCGGGCGGCAACGACTTCAATCAATTTGGATTATGCATGACATCGAGCATTGCAGCAGCTGCGATCAGCTGGACTGCAGGAGCGATGAGCAAAACTGCACTGCAGCAGCTGCGATCAGCTGGACTGCGGGAGTTGCGAACAGAGCTGGACTGCAGCAGCTTCGATCAATTGGTCTGCAGCAGCATCGAGCATTACAGCAGCTGCGCTCAGCTGGACTGCAGGAGCGACGAGTAAAACTGCACTACAACAGCTACTATCAGCTGGACTACATGAGTTGCGAGCAAAACTGTACTACAGCAGCTGCGATCAGCTGGACTGCAGGAGACGCGGACAGAGCTGGACTGCAGCAGCTTCGATCAGCTGAAATGCAGCAGCGACGAGCAAAGTTGAACTGCAGTAGCTTCGATCTACTGGACTGCAGCAACACTAATAACACTGCAGCAGCTGCGGGCAAAAATGGACTACGAACGGCAGAAGCCTCACTAGAACAAATACCGCGTCACCGGATCAGAATTGCGACCGAGCTAGACTGCAGCAACTTCGATCAATGTGCTGCGGCGAGCGATTAACAGAGAGGCGGATGACAAGAGCTTCGATCGGGCCAGTCTCAGGAATACAAACAGAAAGCCGGACTCGCAGTAGCTTGATCACTGGATTGCGAGAAGATGCTGAGGGACTGGATTTAAACAGTTCGATAAACCTAGGTGTAACCATTACAAATAAAACTAGACAACATCAGTTGCGTCCAACTGAGTGCAACCAGACTGCATCAGTTGCGTCCAACTGAGTACATAATTCGTAGGCAAAACTGGACTACATCGGTCGCGTCCAACCGAGTGCAGCAGTTGCTTTTGAACTGGAGTACAATAATTCAATCAACATAACTATAGCAGTTTTTAACGTTATTGATTGTAAAAATTGCGTAAAAATATTAGGGTGTACGCTGCCCCCTCTTAATCCTACAACTCGTTGGAGGATTAAGAAGTTTGGAGTTACCCAAGTTTCGATTTTCAAGATAAATTCCGCATTGCAATTAGGTGCTATGTAACTCGCCCCCCTAGTGTATGAAGTGTTACACAGCTTGCCCCAAAAGAGTAATTTTTAGACCATGAGGTGTTACATATCTCGCCCCCAAGTGATAGTCAGTCACGTTGAAGTGATATGAAACTCGCCCCGGAGAAGATAGTGATTGTCATGTCAAGCTCAATGCTCGCACAAGGTGCACTTTGCCTTGCTACTTTTTGATCGCGCATGAAATTTTGAAGATGTCTCTATCTAGAATTCGCGCGGGGGGCCAATCCCACTTTTCCGTATGCGCGAGAATGAAATGTGTGCATCTCCTCGTGAGAAAATGCTCACCACATTATAGGTGCCTCATTGAACAAAAGTATGCATGATTATATGAAAAGATGCAAAAATATGTAAATTGTATACTTATCTTATTGAAAATGTTACTGCGACTTCGTTTACGAAGTGATAGGATGCCCACTGGCTATGTCGGTGTTTTCCAGCGACGATGATTAGTATAGTTGCCTTAGCGTCCCGTCTCGACTTAGTAATTGATTTGTCTGTGGGATTGGAATGCACCAGTTAAGTCCAAGCTGGATCGAAGACAGTTGCCACGAATCCCTGTTTTAAAGAAGATGATCAATGTATCTTTACCATGATTATGCACAAACTCGGGATCAATCAGTTGTGAGGAAAAACGTATTGAAACAGATTTTTGGGGAAAATCGGACTACAAAAGATTCGACCCACTAGACTGTAGGAATTAAAAGGATCATGCGGATGTTCGATCAACATGCCAGCGGTTGTTGTTTTGGAAATCGGATTACAATAGTTCGATCAACTGATCAGTAAAAGTTATGTGGAAAAGGACTGCAGCGCTCGATCAACCTGACTGCAAATATTTTCGGTTGTGATTGAATGTGACCGTTTCTGGTGCTTTGTCATTTTACATTTCTAAAATTTTTGACATTCTCCGAAAATTGGAATGTCGCCTTCACGACCTTGGTAATTAACATACGATCTCATCGGCCGACAATCACTCAATTTGGATGCACGAAGAAGAAGTTATCGAAGAAACGAAATTGGTTGGTTAGCCACTTGCTCCAAGCATGTTGATGACGTGATTGTACCAAAAAAATATTATTCTCCAATTGCAAAATTTTACCTTCATGTCGTTGGATATTGAAATGCGATCGCAACGAGCCAAAAATCATCCAATTGGACGTGAGACGAAGAAGATATCAACGAAACAAATTTTTAGACTAAGCCTAGTGGGGTGTACATATCCGCAAGGCAAGAGAAACGAGGCGAAATAATTTGGATTAAGTTGCGCCGTGTTGCATTGAAACGAGGCAACGGAATTAAGTTGTACCGCGCCGCACCAAATCAGACCCTCCAATTAATCGCCAATTAATTGTTTTATCTGATTAATCGTCATTTGGTCCCCGAGTAATCGCCGCTGACGCCGTCGCCGTCGCCGTCAGTAATGGCCGCTGTGGCCTTGGCCACCGGTTTTTTTTTTTAATTTTTTTGATGTTTTACAGAGCATCAAGATGGATGTACCGGGGAGCATCAACGTGCGTGTGTCCAGCGCATCGAAGATTGATGTACTACCGTTGCATCGAACTTTTGCTGAGAATGGAATTTTGATGTATCATGGAGCATCGAAGTTTGATGTACCTCTTAAAATCCATGGTAGTCATTTGCTGCGCATCAAACTTTGATGTAACTTGAAGCATCGAAGAACTCTGACGTGGGTGATGGACATCTTTGACGTGGGTGAGTGAAAACAAAGGTAGGTGAACGAAACCCACAAGAGGGTGAACATATCGTTTGCCAGATTCACCACGGGTCGTTGGCCGCTTTTTTTTTTTTTTTTTTGTATGAGAATTTTTCGCAACAGTTTTTCTAAACTGTGGTCTTTAATCTTGAATTTTCTGTTACGGTTTGCTGGACTGTTGCCATTGCTTTTGAACTTTTGTAACAAAAGATTCTCGTTTTCTTTCTTTTCCTTTGGATTTTTAGCAACGGTTCTAGGGACTGTTGCTGTTTCTCACGGACCTTTCACCATGGTTTTGCTGCACTTTTGTGGCCCTTTCTGGAACTTTCTGAGATGCTTTTCTGGAGGCTTTCCCTGGGGTATTCATGCACCTTGAGATGTAGGCAGCTTGACAACCTTGCGATCTTGACAGTAGTGATTTTGACGTTTTACAAACTCGAACATGTAGACACTACGTTATTTGGGAAGCAAATTTTTCCAACTTTGGACTTGAATATACTGCGGATCGAACATCCTGGCAACAATCTTAGCGATCTTTATGATGAGTCAGTCTTGGTGGCCTCTGAGTATGAAGCTGGACTGCAGCAGTTGCGATTAACTGGACTGCGATGAATCGTGATTAATCGAATGCAGTACTTGCGATCAATCGACTACTGATGACTATAATCAAAACTTGACCCAACCATGTTGCGGATCGAATATCCAAGCAAAATTTTTGATGATGTTTTTACGCCATCTTTTACCGTGGACCGAACGTCCAAGGGTGATGCATCTTTGTAGTGATGCGGCTTTAGTAGTTTCGAAGGTAATTGTTTTAGCGGATCTCGAACAACGAATGCGGATGGAAGCGATTCGCGATCAACTTGATTGCGATATCTGCGATTACATGGTCAACGGCAGCTGCGGTCACCGGATCTGCAACAATTGCGATCGATCGCACCAAAGCAGTGATTTTCAAGACGTCCAAACTGCTTTTTGACGGACATGATTTTGAAGTATTTTGCACAATTTTTCTCACCGGGAAAAAAACGATTCCTTTTCTCGTAATCCCTTAGTTTGGCGCTAATGTTTGTACCCAAAATTACTTTTGGGCACGAAACACGATGAATGGATAGTTTTGGTGAGTATTTTGGGTTAGGGTCGATTTGAAGAACAAAAATGAAAGATAGAGGTTTAACGTGGTTCGGCATAGGTTGCCTACGTCCACGGGCGAATCCTCTTGGGGAGTGATTTTGTAATGATAGTTAAATTACATTATATATTTTTTTCCTATTGGCTACCCCCTCTCCCTTTTCTCGCTCCTCCTCTTTATATAATTGTATAATTTCAATATAACTTAAATGGCATTAACTGCTCATTTATGCCTCCCTCTTCAATTCCACATGAAACTGCTGAAATTATTATTGCATGGATGAAACTGCTAGAATGAATATTGCATGGCTGAAACTGCTGGAATTCAATTCTGCACGGCTGAAACTGCTGGAATTCAATTCTGCACGGCTGAAACTGCTGGAATTCAATTATGCATGAAACTGCACATTTATGCTTCCATGATAAATTCTGCATAAATGATGGCTGGAAGTATTGGTAGACACTTGCTTGGGAATGGGTTGATTGCATGGGTAGGGACTGCTTGATGGTTGTGAGCATGATGGTCAGCGGTGTGGATGGAAGCTGGGCCGGTAGCATGGTTGGAGACCGGTTGGCGGTGTGGATGGAAGTGGATGGCGGATTGTTGGAGACCGGTTGGCGGTGTGGATGGAAGCCGGGCCGGGCAGATGGTTGGAGACTGGTTGGCGATGCGGTAGAGTTTTGGATGGGAGTTGGTTAGCGGCATTGATTGGCTACAAGATTGAAAATTGGCTAGGGGTGCGGCCCGACTTCGATAGTTGATCGGACGTTGACTTTGGACTGTTGACCGACCGTTGACTTTGACCATTGACCTTGACCGGACGTTGACTTTGATAGTTGACTTACTTTGACCATCGACCGGTGCAGTGCGGGTGGTGGGCTGCCTTGGGCCGATCGGTTCACGGTCTTGGATGAGGACCAAAAGATGATTCAAGTATCAATTTGGCTCATTAAGTGGTATTTTTACTTATGGTACAAACATCGAGCTTGCAAACCAACCCCTGGATTTTTTGACGAAGTCCGAGTCCACACATTCATTTGCTATCAATACTCCATCAAGAATTTGTCTTCCTTTAATAAAACTAGATTGAGATGTTGAGATTAGGCGCTCATTAACATTTTTGAGATGATTTTGTAGACACTTCCAATAAGGCTAATTGGCCGAAAATATTTTACTTCCTCTACACCCACCTTCTTAGAGATAAGCGCAATAAAATTGTTTTTCAAGATTTATGAAGAACATTGTGATCATGAAATTCTTCAAAACCTTTATCAAGTCTTCTTTTAGAAAGTCCCAACAAACAATAAAGAACTTCATAGGGTATCCATCCTGGACCCTGAGCACGATCAATTCCCAATCTTTAATAGCATTCTTGACCTCATCTTCACTAAAAGGCCTCTCCCACTACATACTTGCATTCTCATCGATACGCCTTAAGCACATATTCTTGATTCTTGGACGGTTGTTAGAAGCGACCTTGACATTTAAGACCATGTTTTTCCGATATTTTTGTTAATTTTTTATTTTAGTCCCATATGTAAAGACTTATTTTTTTCTTCTGAACTTTATTCGAACCTCATTTGATGGAATTCTTGTTGCTAAATAATACTCATATCAAAGTGGAGAACCTCAGGAGTGGCCATATTATTTAAGGAAACTCAGCATAATTCATCTCAACTTCCTCAAACATCTCAACTCTTGGAACCTCGTGTCTTTCACCATAAGAATCATTAAATGCAAAATATGTTAAAACCACACATTAGAGTTGGATAATTCTTATATACAAAAACTAAATAGACAATGTAGTAAAAGCATTTGATCATTAATCTCTCATCTTGTTCATGGTATTTGTTTAGTGCCTTGGTTTGGGTGCATGCAAAAATTGAACCAAAACAAAATGATAACTATGTGTGAAAAATTCATAAAACTATCATTTCAAAGCAACAACAAAAATATGGGAACTATATTGCTCCGTGTACGAGGAATTTATAACCACGAGTCGGTGACTTATTTATTTTGGATGTATATTAAAAGGTAGTTTTTTAACTTTCAGAATTCGAAAAGCAAAAAGTTAGTTTGCCTATATTATTTCAAAACAATTTCTAGAAACAAAAAAGTAACTTTTTGTGAAGCAATTTTGCTTCGACTTACGCTTACGGTGTCTAAACGCTCTTTGTATTTTGATCGGTAAATATAAAAGATATATTGAGTTCTTGCTAGAAGTAAGAAAGAAAAGGCTTAAAGAGCTTATAAACCAGCAAAGCACCTATCGACATTGCTAAAAATCCTTACAAACATTGCTAAAACTTGGCAGAGTATTTGTTAAAGTTTACAAGTTTTGGCTTGGGCAATTATTAATTTTTATTAACTTAGGTACATTATGTAAAAAAAAATTAGAAAATAAATTAATATGTATATTAAAAAAATCAATCATATAGAGCTTTGGTTGATTAATATGTACGTTATGTAACAACAACTTTTTTTTTTTTTTTTTTTTTTTTTTTTGCATAATCACTAAAAATGTACCAATCTAAAAATCTAGTTTTATTTTATATGAATTTGCACCCGTTGGCTAATACCAGTACCCACCTTTATTAATGACCTAATTATTTGTTTTTTCTTTGAAGCAACCACTAGACTCCTATAGTCATGGAAAAATATCAATGTTTCATATGTGATTGTTTCTTGTTTGTTTGTTATGACTAAAGAATTTATCAAACTGATTAGCAAAACATGAATAAAATGCTTCACTTTCTGATAATAAGGAAAACTAGTACCTTTTAGCAACAAAACAAGATTAATGTCAGTGGCGGAGTAAGAGGTTGACTAATCCTAGCTCTAGCCCACCTGAAAATCTTTAATTCTACATAAATACCTTTCATTTTACCCTCTGTTTAGTTCTTTGTCCATAAATATTACTCCCCAAATTTTATGTTTTTTTAGTCTTCTTCGTAGTACCTTCTGGCTCCCCTTTACTGATTGGGGTACAGAGAAAATGCAATTAGCTCCAAAAATTCAATTAGCTCCAAAAAATTCCTAGTTGAGGTTCTTTAAAATCATTTGCTTTATATATCGGTTAAGGACACTACATGGAGCAAACCAATAAATGGAGGAGCAAACGATTACTAAGACGTAGCCATACCTTTAGCCTTACAGGTTTGTTGGCATTGGCATCCATATTTTTTTCTTTTTGGTAAATCCAAATTGTATTAATAAGTAGCAATATGTACAAAGGGATTACAAGAAAAGGATGTCTAAAGACCCAAAAAAAACTCATAAACTACTTAAATCTAAAATAAGACACATTGGAATCCGTATTTTGCTTAATTCAAAGATTCTGGCACATAGATATCTATCATTTTGGGAAACAAGAAAACCAAGTGAACTACTAATGTTAAACTTGTATGTCGATGTGCCGCTCAACTTCATTGAGTTCAATTCCCCTAAACACTATGAAGCACGGACACCTCAAAACCGGTGACGTATCCGTGTCGGACGCCTTATCAGTGTCGGACACTTGGGGACACTTGGGGATACGTATCAGACACCCCATTTAAAGTGTCCCTTTTTATTAATTACGATAAGGGTAGGGGATGCTTTTGGGATACTTCTTCGGATACTCTAGAGGGGGCACTTCTTATACTCCCTCCGTCCATTTTTAAGTGTCCGCTTTGACTTTGTCAAGATATTAAGGAAATCCTATAAAATGTCATGACTAGCCCTTGACTAGCCTATTTAATATTATGTTATTACCAAAATTAAAATTATTAATGTTAAAAATTCTAATTTGGATAATATCTATGAAGCACGGATACTGATACGGGGATACGGATACGGGGATACTGATACGGGGATTCGTTAATTTTTAAAAAAATGGGGATACGGGATACGTTGGGATACGTGTATTAATTAAAAAATATTTAATTTATTAATAGTGAAAAAAATCGCATAAAGTAAGAAAATTATAAAATACTATCTGGAATATCAAAAAAAAAAAAGATAAAAAAAAAGATAACCCATCACTCATCAATATTGAATAAGAATGTTATGATTAGACATTTATATACTGCTTCTATAGAATAATTTTTGATAAATACGAATATATTACATATCTAAGAATATTTAACATATTCTGTATACAAATATTTGGCGATATATTATATATATAGATATATACTACTCCCTCTGTCCGTTTTTATCTGTCCTAATTTCTACTTTGGTCTGTCCGCTTTTACCTGTCCGCCATGTTTATAGACATACTTTTCCCTTAAACTATCAAATATACCCTTTCTTTTTTATAATTATAAAATCATTTTAATAAAAACATAATTCAAAATCATAAATGTCATTATCATATATAAGGAAAAGATTCATTCAATATTTTTTTATATTAATTGTCATTCCTTTTTTAAATAAAAACATTTATGGATAGTTACAAAATTCTTACATTGCCTTTTCATCTGTATTAATCTATTTTTTCATCTCTTTTCTTGAAACACCATGGAAGAACATAAGCTAGACTATCTAGGGGTCATAATGGAGTATTTACAAAATCATGAATTTTTTTTCATATGGTATAGTATATCTAAAGAGGAAATAATCTACAATTTCAATTTTTTTCCCTCTCAAATAAAAATTCGAAAGGCTCCAAAATTTTAGTGCGGGAAACCAAAATCATATTGAGGAAAAAAAGATTCTTAAATTTTGGATTTCATAATAAAAGTATAGATTTGCTTTTATTTCTTTACAATATTTCCTAAAACAATAATATTATCCAAATTAGAATTTTTAACATTAATAATTTTAATTTTGGTAATAACATAATATTAAATAGGCTAGTCAAGGGCTAGTCATGACATTTTATAGGATTTCCTTAATATCTTGACAAAGTCAAAGCGGACACTTAAAAATGGACGGAGGGAGTATAAGAAGTGCCCCCTCTAGAGTATCCGAAGAAGTATCCCAAAAGCATCCCCTACCCTTATCGTAATTAATAAAAAGGGACACTTTAAATGGGGTGTCCGATACGTATCCCCAATTTTGCCGATCGTCTTAAGGGATAGTTGTGACCTTCTTTGTTTCCAGGTTGAACTAAGGTCCATTCACAATTATGTAAGATTTTTTTTGTTCATCATCCTGACTCATCCGAATATGGACTCTAACATATTACATAGTTTTTTCGAATGCAATCATAAATGTGACGAGCCAGATTTAAATCAGATACAATTTGAAAAATGCTTCAAATCTTTACTAAGCAAAGTAATTCAGTGTTGTTTGTTTCTTTGTTATACGGGTGAAATCCGCAATTTTGTAAAATGCTTCATCATCCTGTGCAAGGATTGGGTTTCGCCCGCAATTTTGCGGACGGATACGGGTGAAATCTGCGGTTCCGGACTTTTTTCTCACCTTGTTGAACTTCAGAGGTTTGGACATCTGACCTCACTGGATTCATCAGGCCCAAGCCAATTTTATTTGGGCACACCAAAGTTATTTCCTTGACTCGCTTTGACTATGTTTGACCGAACTTACTATTATTTAAGTCCCAACAAAAACCCTAAACCTATTTTTCTTCTTCTTCATCCCCTCCTCTAACTTTCTCCTTCATGCGCCGCCGTCCTGAACTCAAATGGCACCTGATTTCGTTTGGGAGTGTGGTGGAAGAACAAGAACCCCTTTGAGTTCATAAGCATTATGATATCTCCTCTCAAGCAAGGTTTCTCACTCCTGAAGATAAGGAAACAATCTT
This sequence comes from Papaver armeniacum, assembly GCA_023531295.1. Classification (NCBI taxonomy): domain Eukaryota; kingdom Viridiplantae; phylum Streptophyta; class Magnoliopsida; order Ranunculales; family Papaveraceae; genus Papaver; species Papaver armeniacum. The sequence goes on along the minus strand of JAJJWW010006193.1, from coordinate 70,021 downwards.
GCTGAATAGCTGAAGTATTATAGAAACAATCTTGATACTGTTTAAATGGACAAAAATATAAAAATAGCCAGGATGTAACTAGTTCCATCCAACCCATTTTCAAATTCTTTTTCTTATTTTTAATTTACATCCAGTTTCATCCTCGCTATTTTTTAAGTTTAAGCCAGGATGAATCCAGTTTCATCCTTGCTATTTTTTTTTATCCATTTCACCCATAATAATTTTTACTCGTCCATTTGAACCATGTTTTAAATTTTCCAAGCACCAATCAGTTCCGCCACCATTTACCAGATGCAGAATTTTCGTTTTTAGCCTACATTGAAACAATTAAATCCTTATTCAAGTCATATATTTCTCACTACATGATGAAGTCGACACTAGGGTACACACTATTTAGTCACAACATGAGAGAGCTAACTAACTTAAGTTGGGTTTGCATTACTCTGGTGCGGCTTGCCCTGGTAAGCTAAGGGGACACCTTGACCATGACCTTAACTTATGTTGACTAGCCTTGACCTAACTTACTATATTTAAAACCAAAGGAAAGCTCTAAAACCTAATCTCTTCTCATTCATGTTTCCTTCCTCTCTCTGGATCTCTCCCTAAGGAACTGCGCCGTCATAAGCCCTAAGACCATAAGATCATCCAATGGCAGCATGTAGATTGGAAGCTTGTTGTTTTGTATGGGAATGTGGTGGTGTTAGTGGAAGAACAACAAACCCCCTTTCAATTCAATGTCATAATGACTTTTCCTCTCAAAACTTGGTTTCCTCAAGCTCAATTACTTTCTTGAGTTTTAAAGGATGTAGCCCTTTAATTCACTGTTAATTTAACTTTATCGCTCTTATCCGAAGGAAAGCCCCGGCGATAAATTTGAGATATGGGGAGTTTTATGTTATGTGAACTTGGATTTGGCGGCTGATCTAGACATGAGAAGACTGATACACCTCCCAAATGATTTCATGATGGTTATGGAAACTTCCAAGGTAATTCCAATGTGTGTATTCATTCCTATTAAAATATCACGCAAAGCTGTTTGATATATAGATTTTGTTTTTTTCTTGTGGGAATGTTATTTATGCCCCTACTATCCATGTGTCATTCACAAACACCCTTATGAGTCTTTACAAATACCCCTAATGGCAGAAGTGAAATTATTAACAGAAAAATAAATAACATAATTCCATTTTTAACCTTTAACTCTTATACTCCAACTTCTTTTTTATTTCTTCTTCTTCTTATAATACTCCATCTTCGTCGCCTCCACCAACTCCGTCGCCGCCACCATCTCCGTCGCCACCTCAGCCAACGTCACAAACACCACCATTGTCTTTATCATCACCATCTCAGTGAAAAACTATTCTCCAAAACGTAATCTCGAGCATCAAAAATGTAGATCCATTCCGATTTGCAACTAACTCTTAGGTCATTTGATGACAGAGATCGAGAAAAAGCTAGGGTTTGCATTTCAGTAAATCAGTTGAAGAATCTAGTGATAATTTTGATAATTTCAGAGATTGGGTTTTGTGGAGATTAAGAGAAGGACATGGATCTGAAAGTGGAGGAGGTAATGGAATTGATGCTGTTGAAATGATTTATTCACTGAAAATTCCATCAGATGCAGAAATTAAATGTTTTCTTCTTAATTTAAACTTGTTTATCACTGAATTTATTTAGGAGATGCGGAAATTAATATTAGTTGAAGATTTAGGAGATGGATCTGATTTTAGATTTCAATTTCTTGTAATTTTTGGTTTAGATTTGTTTTTAAGATGGGTTCTGATGATTGAGTCTCGTTGTTGATGAAGGGGATCTGAGATTGTGGTCGGGAATCGATGAAGAGAGGAAATTGCGAATCTGTGATGGAAATGGAACCAGGGTTTGAGTTGTTGTTTGAGCTCATGGAAGAGATGGCTGCGGTTGCTGTTAGAAATGGAATTCGAATTTATGAATATCTAGGGTTGAATTATGATGCCGAGAAGAAAATTGAATTGAACAATAGAAACTGGAATTGAGGTGCTGTTTTAGTGGATGTAATTATGAAGCTGAAGGTTCGGAGCATATAACAGTGGAATTGGTGAAACTGGGAAACTGCAGGTTGTTGATCAATTGAAGGAGAAATTAGTGTTTTGATGTTATAGATGTCTAGGTATGTATGAAATTGCAGGAGGATCTACAAGATGGAGTTATGGGTTTGGTAGATGTATGAAGAAATGGGTTGGTCTTTGTTGCAAGAGTTAGAAATGGAATTATGTCGCTTTTCAGGTATGGTTTATGAAGCTGCAGAAGATGTTTGTACTGGTGAAGATGCAATTGCAGGTGGTTGTCACTGGTGGTTGAATATGGTGCTGCAGTTGTGTGACAAGATTCAAATGAGCTGGGACTGGTGGTGCAGTTTGTTGGGATAAGGTGGACAGCGCTGTCGGATATGATGTGCAGGTTTGTGTGTTGAAACTGGAAATAGCAGGTGGACTGTGGATCGATGTTGGAGCTGGTGCAGCTATGCAGTGTTGCAGTTGAGGTGAAGCTGGGAAATAATGGTTATGAATTTGTTGCTGCAATAAGATGAAGTTGTTGGTGGCCTGAATATCAAAAATTGAGCTGTAAGGATATATGTATGTTAGGAGTTAACATTATTATTTTTACTTTGTAGTGGTGGAGTTGTTGTTGTGTTGTGGTTATAATGAGATGCAGAAGATAGAATTGTCAGGGCTGATGTTGTTGCAGAGCTGGAGATTTCAGGGTTATAGTGTTGGTGGAGTGGAGGCTTAATTGTGTTGCAGCCAAGGATTGTGTTGCACTGTGTATGTGTTGCAGTTGTGCACTTGAAGAAAATGTGTAGTTGGCTAATAGTGGTTCAAGGAATGTATTGCTTGAACATAACTTCATGTTGTTGGACCCGACTTCTGCTAGTTGCCTCCAAAATGGAGACAACTTGTGCTAGTTGCCTCCATATTTGGAGACAACTTGTGCTAGTTGCTTTCACTTTTTGAAGACAACTTTGTGCTAGTTGCCTTCACTTTTGAGGACAACTTTGAGCTAGTTGCCTCTATTTTGTTTTGCAACTTATTCCTGTACACTATTTATTGGGGACAACTTAAGCTAGTTGCCTCCACTTTTGGAGACAACTTGAACTAGTTGCCTCCGATATGGACATTATTTATTGGAGACAACTTGAGCTAGTTGCCTCCTATATGGACTCAACTTCAGCAAGTTGACTCCACATGGTAGTGGTGGTTGGCGGTGTTGGTGGACAGTGGTGTGGTTGGCGGTGGTGGACAGTGGTAGTGGTTGGCGGTGGTGGTCGTCGGCGGTGGTGGTTTGGCGGCGACGGTGGTTGGCGGCGTTGATGGTGGTGGTCGTCGGCGGTGGTGGTTGGCGTCGGTGATGGTGGTTGGCGGTGGTGGTCGTCGGTGGTGGTGGTCGACGGCGGTGGTTGGCGGCGGTGCTGGTTGGCGGTGGACAGTGGTGGTGGTGGTTGGCGGTGAACAGTAGATGTAGTCTTTTTTTTTTTCGTTGTTTTTAAATAGTGGTTAGTGGTTTTGTATATACACTATATAAATGAGGGTATTTTAGTAATGTATTAGGCTTAGGGGTATTTGTAAAGTTCATAAGGGTATTTTTGCAAGGGGTCTCATAGTAGGGGTATATAGATAATATTCCCTTTTTTCTTTTTACATTTAGAAATTTGAAATCAGCTGGTAAATTGGGTCTTCAGCTTTCGAGCTGAAATTATAGCGGTTATATTTTTAGTTCTTAGCATGATTGTGAACAATTGTATTTCTACAATTTTTGGGGTGCTAGTGATGCTGCTTTGGGGTGCTACAATTTTTGATGGACGTGGGTGGTCTGTCCAACTAAATCAAGTCTAGGATGAAACTGTTGAGAACAAGGGCTCAGAAAGGCCTGGGACTTGAATAAAAAAGAATTTGTATTTGTGTGGAGAAGAGTTGTGGGTCTGGCACGAGGAGGAGTTCATAGTATCCGCAACTTTATGGTTTTTGTTGCTCTTTTCGCTGTTATTTTTACCTCAAGTAGTTTATGTGTGTAGAGCTGACTGCCGACTTGGAAAAGTATTATATTTTGTTATGTTGCTTCCCTCCCATGAATTCAAGAGGGTTTAGCTGTGAAATTTTATTTAAAAAACAACGCTGATGCAGTAATGGTTACTGGTACTATGAGGTTTTGAAATTAGTTGAAAGCTGAACAATATCACATTTTTTTGTGATGTATGGGGTGCGCACCACTATTTTCTTAGGATTGTTGACGATTATTCTAGTTGTGTTTGGGTTTATTTGATGGTACATAAAACTGAGGTGGTGAAGATTTTTATGTTGCATATGCAGAAGGCTAGCCTTTTTTTTTTTTTTTTTGATTTAGAGAATGGATTGTATTAAATAGAGATAGTGTTTACATGATAATCATGGTCTACCCAGGTTTGAATTTCTTGAGGGAGATCATTTATGAATTCAAAATTGTCTTTGAGCATTCTAGCTCTCTTGGCCAACTTATCTGCCACACTATTAACTTCCCTTTTAACTCAGATACTTAGTTGAATATAAGCTGTGCACATGGGAGTTGAGTGACTTTGTTTGACTATCTTTGACCACACTTACTATATGATAGTAAACCCTACATCTTACTCTTCTTATTCTTTCTATCTTCCTTCCTTCCTTTGTAACTCTCTCCAACGCCGCCATAAACCATAAGATCATCAAATCTGAGATGTATAGAAAACCATGATCAACAAAAAATCTTATTTCTCATATATCATATTCTTCTAGTAATTTCAGTCCAATTCTCCTTTTTATTTTATAAATGGTAGTTTTCAGATTATTAGCGAGTGTTTTCATATGGGAAGGTGGCGGAGGAACAACAACAGTACTCCATCTGCTAGATCTATGATGGGTGATGGTTTCTTATGGGAGTGTGGTGGAAGAACCATAGGACGCCCTTTGAATTAACCTCAGCATTATGATATCTCCTCTCAAGACATGGTTTCAAACTTCAATTTAAGTACCCCAGGAAAAATCCTGGAGATTATTCTTTCATTTAGCAAGGGTAATTTTTGTGGGGGCTAGGTAGCATCTTCCAACTGCGGGTAAAGATGATGCGGAATGTCAGATTGAATTGAATGTTGATGGTGGTGATACTGTTCGGAGAAATCGGAGAAAAAGTGTATGTATTTGGTTTGTTAAGTATATTAAGAATAGATTGCGGGAATTTATCAACAACCACATCATCTACTTCAACAAGATGGGGATGGATTGACAGCAGGGATCAAATGGAGATAGATTTGGTGAACCTGTTTTGAAATAATCATTCAATTACCGGTCGTTTCATTTGTATATATATCCTTGTTTTCCTTCCCATTAACATATCAATCAAATCTGCTGCCCCAATTCAATTCATATTGGCTTTCATGCTTAAATGCTTAGTGGTTCTTTACTCATTAGGTTACCTCAAATGTGGGTCTTTAGTGGAGGGCATGGAGGCACGAAAAATCATCAATTATAACTTTTCCTCTCAAATTGGTATGCTAAAACACCCAACATCAAGTTTATATGGTTTTGTTACAATGGTTATATACTTTGTTTGGAAGTGGATCATGTACCTGTTCTCAGAATTGATTCTGAACAATGGTATTTTTCGAATTTGTTGTGCAGGAATGCTACTGAGTTGGGGTGTTGCTATACATGAGGCATCAGCCATGATTGGTCTGTCCACTATGTAGGTTATTGCAAGTATATCACCTCTCATCAGCCAGGGCAATAATGCATGGGGATGCTAGTGTCTTGGATTGGGTCCTGCATGAAGAAGAATGGTTATCTTTAGTTGCATTTCTTTTACCGCTTCTATGGATTGTTTTTCTGTATGATTGACTAGGTTGAACCAGTTTTGGTCACGAATTTAAAAAAAAAAATGATCCACAATGTATATGTCTATCTATTGAACTTGGTGAAGGCAAGGAGTTGGAGGAATATGGTGTAGATACAAGTTGCGTGGAGGAGAGTTGTATCAGCGACAATTTACGGTTTTTGTTGCTCTTTTCACTGTTACTTTTAATTGTTTTCTTTTAATGTTTGTGGAGCAAAATGTTAGAAGAACAGAAGCCTCACTTTCAGTTAGCTCTCACTGAATTATATTTTGAGCCTAATCATTACTAATGGGTCCAACAAAGAGATTATCCCTTATCTTCTTAATTTAGGGGTGAGTAAAAACTCCGAATTGCGGATTCACCCTTCTGTAAAATTGCTGGTGAAATCCAATCTGCAAGATTTATGGGCCGGACTTAGGTGGGATTCTCAAAATTTGCAGACTTTTTGCTCACCTTGTTGAACTTTAGAGGTTTGGACATGTGACCTCACTGGATTCATCAGGCTCAAGCCAATTTAATTTGGGCACACAAAAGTTATGACCTTGACTCACTTTGACAATGTTCGACCGAACTCACTAGTATTTAAGTCCCACCAAAAACCCTAAACCTATTTTTCTTCTTCTTCATCCCCTCCTCTAACTTTCGCCGTCCTGAACACAAATGGCAGCTGATTTCGTTTGGGAGTGTGGTGGAAGAACAAAAACCCTTTTGAGTTCATCAGCATTATGATATCTCCTCTCAAGTAAGATTTCTCGCTCCTGAAGATAAGGAAACAATCTTGATGAATAGCTGAAGTATTATAGAAAGAAAATGATACTACAGTGAAGAAAGATCATGTTTCTTGGTTGGATATAGGATGGTAAAATGACACTTCTATCTCTCTCTCTCTTTCAGTGTATAAAAATCTTTTTGGGATCTCTCATATATAATTTGTTGCTTTCTAAACTAAATTGGTATCTCTTTAGCTCGTATTTTTCTGAATACGAGGAATCATTCATATGGGTGATGCCATGAAAACAGGGATGGTCTAATGTAGGATATTTCAGATTTATTTGAGCTCAATTTTTTTATATGTAAATTATGAATCAAAGCTGTTCCATTTATTGAATTTGAGAAATTGAATTCAGCTGGTAAGTTGGGTCTTATAGATTTCATTTTGGTTGTCATGTTGAAATTTTTGTGGTTTTTTACTCGTTAGGTTACTGAATATGTGGGTACTCGGTAGAACAGCTCTTTGAGATGAATGGAGGCACTGAGAATTCATCATTAACGTAACAATGATTTTTCCTCTCAAAACAGGTAATGAGATTTGGTATTCTAAATCACAAATTTCAGTTTATATGGTTTCGGTATATTGTTTAATGCAGCACTTCGCTTCGACTGTGCTATCAACTTAGTTCTCAGCATTCATCTGTATTTGTCCACTTTGTTCTCAGTACTTCGCCGTCATAATAGTGATTTTGATATTTCAAGTGTCTGTCTGAACTAGATGAAGAAAGGTTTCAATATTTTCAATTTTTATAAAAATGAAGTAAAGCATGTGGTTATATTCGGATAGATCTTTTCAATTTTCAGATTTCACTGAGTTGTTTATCTTTCTCAATGCTTTTTCACGGTTCATTAGGGTCTTACCCGTAAGGTACAAAGTTTTCTTAGAAATTAAATTGAAATCCAAATATTTTACAGTTGTTGTATCATATCATGTATGACTATGAACTAGTTAGTTTGGTTTGATTTGGTGCACTGACTCGTTGATTCAAAGTCTAGAAACATTCAAAGTCTAGAAACGCATACCTGTTTCATCAAGTATAAATGTGAAAATAAAAACAACAATTTGTATGAGGTGCGGTTAACTGGAAGTTTGCATGCAATCTTGATTTGACTGAATATTGCTCTTGTATGATTGACAGTGAATATATAATTTCTAGACTATTTACAAGTTTATGATTATTGTTGTACTTACGAAGCTTATGATTGTGATTAGTTGCATTTATGATCTTATATTTTGTACGCATGATCAAGAAGATTCAAGAGACGGAAAATGAAATATATTTTGCTTTTACATTAAATGGAATTGAAGATGTGCAGTATGATGATTGCCTTCTATGTAGTAGCCTTAATTTCTTGCCAAATTATGTTCACGGTGTGCAGCTGTGCATATAAAATCAGCCAACTTCATTTCGTGTCGTGTATTTGTCAGTGGTAACAGAGCTGTTGACACCGGAACTATTTATTGTTCATGATGCTAAATCTTTTTTTCTTCCTTTCTGAATTTAGTTACAAATTATTAATTATTTAAGCTTTGCAGCCTGATTACTCTATTAAATTTGATCATTAATATTCTGTTGCAATCTATTCACATTACAATGTATGTTCTGCTCCATGTATATTCTGTTACAATGTATGTTCTTCACTTTAGAGGATAAAAAGAAGACATTGTTACTCAAATTTGTGGTTAAGGCGAGAATACAAATCCAAAGCTATTTGGTTTGTTATGGTTCTATCACAGAGAGTTATAATTAAACAGACTTCTTGATATCTTTTTTTTTGTGCCATCTTTATCTACTTGTCAACATATTAATTGTATTTTTTGCTTATGTATGATCCACTGGTGTTTAATAACTGGGACCACCTTCTGCTTAAGATATCTAGTTACTAGGAACTAACTGGACAAGTAGTTTAGGTGTGTAACTTAATGTGCAAAATCTTATCATTTTGAATATATGAATATATGTTGTATATATACGTTCCTTGTTTAATTGATTGTTTTTTTTTTTCCAGGTTCTATCTTTAGATGCTCCTAACCAGTTGCTGGACGGCAATGATTGTGATAGACATAAAAGCAGACTCTTCTTTTCTCTGCAACAATGCCTGTTAGTGTTGATTTTCAACACTTCTCAAGAACTGATCTTTTTGAATCACTGATAGTTGAAGTTGGCCAAGGTAGAGCAATATCTTTTTGAATCACTAACACGAAAGCTCGGTATAGAAAAGGCTCATGGTTCATTCGAGAAAGATCTCAAAGGCCAAGCTATTTCGGAATTTGAATCTGGGTGGGAGGATATGGAGCCACATCAGCTCAGCTAAAATCTAAAGTACCAGTGGAAATGAGGTTATATGCGGCATTTGAGCTCAGCTAGAAACTGAAATATTGGCCAAGTGAAGGTGTTCTGATAGTAATTGAAAGCTCCAGCAGATCCATATCTCTCTGAAATGATTTCACGATGGTTCTGACAGCTCCAAGTTAATTCATTTTGTGTATACTTACTAGTTATGCACTTATAGAATTGAACTCAGCTTGTGTATTATTACTTTCACGTTGACATTGCTATTCATGTTGAAATTTTAGTGGTTCTTTACTCATTAGGTTACCGCAAGTGTGGGATTTCAGTGGAGTTCTTTTACATATGGAGGACCTGGTCTTTCATTGCAATTTTAATGATGCTAAAACACAACATTGTTTAATGATGCACTTGGTTCTGAACGTGACCATCTACTTAGTTCTCAGTATTGATTACCAACAATTGTATATGTCACATTGTTGTACATAGATGCTGCTGAGTGCTGAGTTGGGGTGTTACTGATTTACCATTACTAAGTTGCCGAGTTGAGTGTTGGAATGGGTTTATAAGCTCTGCACGTGGAAGTTGAGTGAAAAATATTTGAAAGGTCAGTAATTCTTAAGAATTCAATAGACTATATAGTTCCAAGATGGAACATCTGACCTTATGCATAGCATTCAAGGCCCTGACCGATTCATTTGGGCACACCTGGTCCCTTATGACCTTGACTTTGTTTGACTTGGACCGAACATCCTATTTAACACCACCAAACAGAAACCCTAAAGTCTATTCCTTCACTTTATCTCATCTTCTCCATCTCCAACTCTCTCTCTCTCCGAAGAACACAGTCATAAACCATAAGTTTATCATCTTCAGATCCATCTTTTACAATCTTCTAATGGCATCATGTAGATCGATGATAGCTGGTTTGGTATGGAAATATGCTGGAAGAACAAACAAGAACACCCCCTTCGAATTGATCTGATCTAGAAGCATTATGATATGTCCTCTCAAATAAATCTCTAACCACATTGATAAGGAATATATCACCAATGGTCCAGGAAGAGATGGAAATACCAATTGCACCGAAAATGGGAATCCCAGGATTATAACAGCATTATGATATTTCCTCTCAAGTAAATGGCAAGGCTCTTGAACAATATAATGAGAAGGTTTCGGCACATTGTATAATAGTTATAGTTATTTAGTTTTTAGTATTGAATTTGAACAATTGTATTTGTAACTTTGAATATTTGATTGATGTTACTTTGTGGTGCTGTTATAATCTAGAAACACAAAACTAGTTATGATTTATGTCCGAAATGAGTTATAAGTATTTCAGACCAAAGAGTAGTGTGATAAGTGTGCTTACGGGGCACTTCGGATATTTTAATTATTCTTGAGTGAAACACACTAATTATGTTTCCCAAAAATTAGTGAAATTTCAAAGAAATGAATGGATTTCAAACGAGTACTGATACACTGACCGCGGGCTGCATCCCGCGGTCCATACCGCACCTAACAAAAAAAGGGGTCCCCCTGACCCGGCGGATTTATAGGGGGTGGGTTAATGGTGGGACCCACCCCCTCCCTCTCACACATCCATCCTCGGGATGGCCCGCGGGATCTAACCCGCGGGATGTTAATCATTCTCGATTTCAAACCCATTTATTTGGGCACGCCTAGTTGATGACCTTGACTTTGTTTGACTAACATTGACTGAATTTCCTATTTAATAACACCAAAACATAAAAGCATTACTTTCCTTCGTCTTCTACATCTTCTCTTTCCTCAAGAGCGCCGTCATATACCCTGAACAACCAATGGCATGTAGATTTATGATGATCGGTGGTGTTTTCGTATGGGAGTGTGGTGGAAGAACAACAACCCCTTTGAATTCATCACCATTAATGCATAATGATATCTTCTCTCAACTAAATTTCATCCTCCGTCATTAAGATTCTTAGTGTTTAGAAAGAAATATGAGATGAAAGATTGTATAACCATGTTTTGCAAACCAGTTTGTTTGATGCTGATAAGAAAAGTGATGGTTATGGAACTAGCAGCGGTACTCAGCCTGAAAATGGGAAGAATAATGGGTTCATAACCAAATTGGCTATCTGGAAAGTGACAAAATTGGCTACAGCTTCAAGGTTATTGAAATGTGCATCCTTAATTTCATTCCCAATTAACATTATGTTATTTTTCATACTTAAATTTTCAAATTGTTCGCATCTAATTGCTTTTTATGTATATCACCACTCAATTTCGTCTAAAATTGATAATGGCACACCTCATGTAAATAATCAGCTGAGAGGGGCTGCAGAAAAGGTTAAGGATTTGTATTTTGCAAGTTCGATTGAGCACTAACTAGGTTTTGAGACAGAAGGCACTTGTGAATCTCAACTACATGTATTGTTGAGATTGACAGAGAGGATGAAATAGGTTTTATCACAAGAGGCACTAAGAATCACTCATTATTTCATGATTTTAATCAATGAATTTTCCTCTCAAAAAGCAGCATCGTAATTTGGTTTCATTTGTGGTTTTTGCACATTAATGCACTTAGTCATTGATTACGAACAATTGTATTCATCGCCATTGTTGTGCAGAGCTACTACTTTGGATCGACATGAGTGGTCTATCCACTTTGTATATTTTTCCAAGTAAATCACTTTGGATCAGCCAACATCAATGGCAATTTGTGGATAGACTGGCCAGCTTTTCGTTGACGTTTACAGCAATATGTGGCCACCTGTTAGTTATGTGTTAACTTTGATGAGTTTATTAATAGATATTTTTGAAATGATTTGATTGCTTATTGTTAGCAAGTGCAAGGAGCCTGAAATTGCATTAGTTTTAGCTCATTGCTTTGAATCCCGAAGAATTTGTTTTTGAAGGAAATGGTCTAAATACAAGGTGTGTGTAGGAGAGTTATGGGTCTGCCGGCTAGATTATTTGACTTTTAGTCAATATTGGGTGGATTTGATAATAAGCTTTTCCCTATAAAATTTTCTTTTCGGAGCTTAAATTCCCATATCGCCCTTCTAACTTGCGGATGAGGAGGACACTAAGTGTACGATATAGGTGCTGCAACGAAACTGGTACCGAACGGACAAATCACAGAGCCAAAAATAAAAGCAAACAAACCTATAATGTCAGCTTAAATGGTAATTTACAAGTCGTTCCCATTAGTGCTGCTACTGGATTTGGTAGTTTTCTTCCATTTTAGCATTTCACGCTCAAGATCAAATTAATAATCTAAGCATTTTGATATTATCTAGGGTTTGTTAATAAAAAACAAAATTAGGGTTAAATGGGATATATACGTACGGTTAGTTCGGGAAGATTAAGAGGTGGTATAAGAAACTAAACTAAACTACATAAGATATTTTTTGATAGTGGGAAAGCTTATTTTAATTCCACCCAATGATGACCAAGAGTCGAATAACCTAGATTAAAGTCATCTTTCCCTAATTATCCACTTTTTCTACGGAACACATACCAGCACACACCATTAGAGTGACCTTAATAGGGGTGAGCATTTGGCCCGTAATTCGCGCATTTAACGGGGACCAACAGTTTTTTTTTCAGATGGATGTCCGGACCGTTCGTTTATGGGTTGGATGTGGATGGAATTTTTTAAATCCAACGGATCGCGGATCGGGTCCGGATGCAACCTCGAAAATCTGTTGAACAACCATATCCGTTAAATTAAGGGCATTTATAAGTTTTAGAAAATACTATGGATCATTTAGGAATTCTTAGTTTTATTGGGGTGTTGTATATGGCATTTTTATATTTGTATACATATATAGGATATGTAAGTTTTATAAGGAGTCATTTGTGTTGACTTTATTTTCTTTATTATAAATTTAACTAAAACAAATCCATTGGATTATCCACATCCAATCCATCCATCCGTGCATCTATTGGATGCAAATCCGTCGGATATTGGATTGGATGCGGATGCCCAATTTAAAATCTGTAATGTATTAGATTGTATGCGGATGAGGTGACTACCGGTCCATATCGGCCCATGCTCACCCCTAGACAATTTTCTTAGAACCATTTTTTGGGGACCAACCTTTTTTTTTTTTTGGGGGGGGGGGGGGCATTCTTTTATTTTGGATAAGATATTAAAAGTAAATCTAGGTCACCCCTTATCTAGATATTTATGATAATACTTTAATTACCCTATGATTATTTTTGGTTAATGATTAGTTAGTGTGATTAGTGAAATGATTTTGAATAAAGATTTGAGATTAAAAAATCAGATTTTTAAAAAAGAAGTAGAATTATTGAGAGAGAAAAGTTAAAAAAGATGAAGAAGAAAAACATGGAAAATAAAAAAAAAAAAATTGAGTTCACTAAGCTAGACTATTCAAGTGATGAATTATTTCTTAGATGGTGAATGTATTCTTCCCCAAAGCCAATCTCAAGATGAAAACGATGGATTTTACCAACCTCAACCGGAGGAAGACTATTTGGGTACCCAGGTATGCTCTAAACTTAGATAATGTTGGTTGAATTGGTCCAAATTTTCAAAAAAATGTGAATTTGTTAAGTAGATTTGGGCTTGTTCGGTTACCTTGTGTGAAGAACATGTAACCCAAACTCATCTGAAAGTGTAGTTCGGTTACTTTTTCTAAACACGCAGGTTAACGAACTTTCCAATAATGGAGGTTTTTTGAAGTTTGGCCGAAATGTAACCGAACTTTAGGGTCTATAAGTTCGGTTAGTTTGCAACCAATAGCTAACCGAACTTATGTAAAATAAGATTGCACATTAGTGTACAAAGTTCGGTTGTTTCGCAAACTTCGTACCAACCAATATCTAACCGAACTACACACAAATAGTTAAGAGTTCGGTTTGTCAAGGTTTTATGCGAACAAGCCGAACATAGTGGGACAAGTTCGGTTAAATTGAAACTCAACACAGTGGGCAAAATAGCATAGTTCGGTTACATTGGAATTTTTTTTTTTTTTTTTTGTAATATTGGTAAAGTTCGGTTAGAAAATATTTTTAGCCTTCTTTGCGAACCAACTGAACATAGTTGGAAAAGTTCGGTTAATTCAAAAATCAACATAGTGGGAAAAATATCACAGTTCGGTTACATTGGATTGTTTTTTTTTTTTTTTTTTTTTTTTGTAATATTGGTAAAGTTCGGTTAGAAAATAGTTTTAGCCTTCTTTGCGAACCAACCGAACTCTGAGTTCGGTTAAGAAAAAATTAATTCGTGATAACCGAAGTGTTCTTCGTGTTCTTGGTTTCAGAATGTTTGGTTAGCAAACTAGTTTTTTTTTTAAACTATTCCAAACCGAACATGCCACTGTAACTTCCATTTAAACCATATTTTGATGATTACTGCTCAAAATTTCAATCAAAAACGAATTATAAGTAATGGGTTTGTGGAAAAAGGCTTATGGATATGTTTGTTTATAAAAGACTAATTAATTGACGATGAAAATTCAATGAATCGACCGGGCTAAAAATTTGATGATTTTGATTGGATTTGTATATGATCAGGGTTAGATGATCATAAATTGATGAAGAAGAGAAGAAGAAAAATTGTAGAATAGAGGAAGAAGAAGCTGTAGATTAGTTATAATTTTAATTAGGTAAAAGGGTAAATATGTTAATGATTTAAATTAAGTTATATATATATATAGAGGTGGTGGTGGTAGTCGGAGGTTGTAGTGGTGGGAGGAGGTGGTGGTTATATATTTATATATAGATATATAGGTGGTTATTAGGTTAGTTTTAAATTAAATTAGGTTAAGGTTAGGTTAGTCATTTCACACTTTAGGACACCCCATATAACTATAGGGAAGGTGGCTAATAAGACCATGGTCCCCAAAAAAGAACTATGATTTTAGGCATACGGAAATCTTTTAGGGCATACCAAGTAAAGACAAAAAAGGAGTGTAAATAGCAAAACTAGAAGCCCCTTAACCAAATATTTTTGGTAATGGCAAATCTGCCCTTTTTGGATTAGTGTTAATATTAATGATTAGTTAAAATAATTCTGATTAGTGATTAGTGATTAGTTTTAAGATTATTTAGTTATTAATTTATGTAGATAAAAAAATTTGAGTAAGAAAAAAAAAAAGTTAGGTTTTTTTAGAAGGAGAACGGGAAAGTCAGAAAATTTTTTCTGTAGATTATTTAGTTACCCTTGAATTGTAGTCATATCTTATATTTAATCTTACTTTTGTAGGTTAAAATCATCAAAAATTTGTATTTTTCAGTAAGGTTCGGCGTGTCTGGATGAACAGTTCGGCTAGCTGAAAGTGTTGATTAAGAGCCGACCTACCTTGTAGACCAGAGTTCGGCTTGGTTCGAATTGTCCTAACAAGTCGAACCCTACACTGAACTGTCTGGAAGAAAAAATATTTAAGGTTCGGCTTATATTTATAAATTCGTAAGCGTCGAACCTGTTGGAAACACATTGTTCGGCTATTTGAATAAGTAGAATATAAGCCGAACCTGATCATGTACATTCCTGGGTTAATAATTTTGTATTGGTTCGGCACATATTGTGAATATCGTAATAGCCGAACCTCATAAATGTGCTAGGTTCGACGCATATTATGATTATTGAATACGCCGAACCCCTATGAATCTCTTTTTGTGACTAGGTTCGGCTTGAAATTTCATGAAATTTCAAGCCGAACTGTTCATATACACTTACATGAAGCTTTTGTGAAGAACAGTTCGGCTAAAAACGCAACTCAATTTTGAGCCGAACCCAACACCGTAGCCGTCATTTAATCGATGAAAAACAACAAATAGGAGATTGGGTTTGTAAAACTTACTTTCTTATCCTCATTTCCGGAGTTGGATATGCAGTTGGTTCAATTTCTGGTTCAATTGGTGGTTGATTTTCAGTTTCCACACCTTCATCTTCAATTGGTTCTTCTTCTTCAATTGATGGATTAGAAGATGATTTGGTTTGCCTAGTCCCTGCTTTTCTTTGTACGAGTCATTATGTAGTTTTGTTTAATCGACAATCAAATTTTTACGAATCGACAATTAATCACGGTGATGAATTTTTTTTTTTTCGCGGGAGGGGAAGAGTTCGGCTAGAGGAGGAAGAAGAAGAGATGTTAAGGGAAGCTGATTTTGATTTTTTAGATAACTGATTTTAGATTTTTGTATTAAGGGTATATAGGTAATTTAGCTACCCATAGGTTACCCCTTATAAGGTCACCCAAGATGGGACTATCATTTTGTATGCCCCTAAAGTTTTATGTATGCCTAAAATCATAGTTCCCAAAAAATTGTTCTTTTCTTAAAGGCTAGCCCAGTTGTTTGGGCATTTATTTGGGATTCATGGCTAGCCCATTTATTTGGTCACACGTAGGCTCGGTTAGTTTAGCCCATCAGACAAAATACCTAAAACCTAATCTTCATTTTTCATCTTCCCCTGAATCTCAATCTAACTCTCTCTCTCTCCTTCAAGAACGCCGCCATCAAAACTCTGAACCACAAATAGCATGGTATGTAGAATCAGATCGATGATCATAAGTTGTTTCATATGGGAATGTAGCGGGAGGAACAACCTTGTAATGAATCGCAGCTAGCATTATGATATTTCCTCTCAAAACCTTGTTTCAAACTTAGATCTGAATTCTTTAGACTGAGGATAAATGTGAACAGCAACAACCTTATAATGAATCACAGCATTATGATATTTCCTCTCACAACCTTGATTCAAACATATATCTAAATTCTGGAGAAATGTAGAATATTCTTCCAACAAGGGATAATCTTTCTTTATCAACTGTTTCGTTGCTCTTGGTTATGTTATATCCAACATTTTAACTCATCTAGAAACAATGGTGAAGTGATGGTGTTTTGATGGTTGTAGGTGTAAATAATCCACAAGGACAGGTGGAACGATCCTAAGCCATGGCGTACCAGAGCAAGCGTGCATCTAGAACACCTGGATCGCCTCTCCAACTCGGGCGTGAGAAAAGAGGAGCCGAAAGTCGAAGAAAAAGGGGAAAAGTTGTGACGCGATGGACATCGGGTGCTGGAGCCATAAATGCGCCGACAAAGTTGGTGAAGAGATAAGGAGGACTCGGTCAAGGAAGACTCGGCCAAGGATCCCAAGGGCGACATCGATTACCCCATCGAACGGGCGACATCGAGTGGCGAGATAGCAGAGCAGACATCACTCGGCTTGACACACCGGCCCGAACAAATAAGAACAATCGGCCGAGACATCGACCGATCACCCGAGAGGAACATCGAGGAAGCTACGCTAGGCCTAACATCGTAGTACTGATGTATCATCACTTGTAACTATAAATAGAGACCATGTAGAGAGGAAGAACCTAAGCAAGAAGTGAGGAAAGAGAGCATACTAAAGGCATTGAGAGAGAAATCCGTCTTGTAACCTTGAATCGAGTAATAAGATCTTCTTTATACCCCCGTGGACGTAGGTAATCATGCCGAACCACGTACATCTCGTGTTCTATTGCTTCTCTTGTTTGTCTTGTTTCTTTGTGTATGCGTTTAGTTACCTTTGGATGTAGAGGTAGGATTTTCTACATCTACATTCTGGCGCCGACTAAGGGGACCGTATAACATCTCCGGATACCTTGAACTCGGGCGCTAGAAGGGAAAACTCCAAGCTCCTAAGCCACCCCGTGTGCTGGTTGATGCTAAGGGAGAAACCCCTTCGGTCTGCTATCTTTGTTTCCTTCAGTAACGTCTTGTTGAGTCGATGGAGGTTACCTTTGTGTTCTTGTTTTGTTATCTTCGTTTTCTTTGTTATTTTTGTTTTCTTGGCAACATCTTGTCGAGACTGGTAAAGCTAGCCTTGCGTTCTTGCTAGTTATCTTCATTTCGTTATTTCCATGTCGAATTGGTATAAGTCCATTTTCGTGTTTTAACCAGTAGTCTCCATTTCTCCAAGAAAACAAGTTTTCCGCTTAGGCGAAGTCATCGGAGACAGCTCCGTCGAGATAGGCTGTATGTTTGAGACACCTCAGAGAGTTATCGGACAACCCATGAGCTCCCAAAATAGCATCTTTCGATGTTGGTAGAAGCTAGAAGGGGATTCCATCTCGCTGACCGTGATCTATGGCTTCCAACCCCGTTGCAAGAGAAATTCGACAGCTCCTATCAACATTCAGTAAGGGTAGTTGATGCTAAACGAAAACCTCTAACAGGGGCAACGCGTAGGTTACTTAGACTATCTTCTAGGGAGAGATATTGTCGCATCTATCTCCATTTCACACCTGTCTTTATTTTAGCAAGGTAAACGAAGCGTGATAATGGTGGAAACAGAGCTAGCTCAGAATCATTGAGTCTAGTTCTTGGAAACCATGGCCGACGGGGTTATAGTGAGTAGTCCTTGTCTCACTTTGACCCTACACTAAGGGCCTCACAGTACCAGCGGAAAACTTATAGGAATTGTCGACCAGCAACGCGACGGCGACTGAGGATCCTCAGCACGATCCCCCACCATGAAGGAAATCCTCCGACCTAACATACGGATGATTGATGACTTCTGGCGTTGGGAATGTTAGGACAAATAGCAATTAATGCATGGGAAGAGTACCGAAAGCGATGTGTTAAGACAGCTTTTCAAAATTTGTCCTTTTGCGGCAAAAACGATTTGACTGCTGACACCGACACGCTAGCGTAAAGGGAATCGTACTATAAAAAATCTTTTTCACTCTGCGCTGGACTGCTGTACTCCACCCTTAACCTTTTCGAAAAGCAGTTCGAAGTAAGTGTTGTCTACTTTGCTGACGTAGGGACGAACGGATAGGCGAGCCGAGGAACGAGGACGATAGCAAAGGCAATGGCAAGTACCTCCAGGACGAGCAGGATCCTGAGGAACCGAGTCGCGGCGGGATCCATCGGGCAAGAGGGACTTACGGACTCCCAGCACGGAGATCGTCGACCTAACGACCGAGGCGAGACTCCGGCGTTGATCAAAGGCATGACTACGGTCGACGAGGAAGTCGATTTGGGCCGAGATGACGACCTCCCACCTGGGAGGATGAGGATTAACCCAAGTCAGATGGGACCGAGGAACGAGGGCAGCATGGAAGACGGGAGAACTGCATCGGATACGGAGGAGGAGGAGGAAGTCCAAACGATACACGAAGAACGAAGAAGAGAGAGACAGCCTACGGAACACCAAAGAGATTTGGAACGAGAGGCCGAAAGACTTAGGCAAGTACACTTGGCAGGAGGGAACCCTAATCGAGACGTCCCCCCAGTGACGGCTAACCGCTTCCCAGCTTCGGCTGTTCCCCCAGTAGTGGTTGATCGCCCTACGGCCCCGATCGTCCCTCCTATCGCTCTCACTACCAGACCCCCAACCGCACCCCCTAACGCAACGGGACACCAAATGAACGGTCATTCTAGTCACGAGAGCACCGACCCGATGTTACTCGCCATACTGGCAAGTCAAAGAAGACAGGAGGATCTGATGAGAGAATTGCAGAGGAGAAACTTGGCACTAGAGTACGAGAACCACCAACTCCGCAACAGGAGGACGGGGTCGAGGGGATCATCAAGCCGAGGCGCCTCCAGCAACCACACCCCACCAAGGGATGACCCACCCCCTTCGCCAAGCCGAGGACGAGTACCCGACCCTAATCGGCCAAGAGAAGGGTATGGGCCATCCGAGGATTCTTCGGCCGATGAGGAAGTGACCAACGAAAGTACGGACGCGTCCACCAAACAAAAGATCGAACGGCTTGAGCAGATGGTTAAGAAACTGACCGGAGATAGCGAGGATGATAAGTTAGCAGAAGTAATCAATGAAGCCCAGAAGACACCGTATACTGCAGAACTGGACCGAACACCATTTCCACCAAAGTGCACACGCGCCAATCTTCCCATCTAGGTTCGATGGCACAGGGCGATGCGGGAGAACACATCAAGATGTACGGCATGTCCTTACTACAGTGGAAGAATTACGATGTGGTCATGTGCAAGTTTTTCCCAGCTAGTCTTGAAGGAGAAGCGAAGAGTTGGTTCTACACCCTGCCTGATAAATCCGTTGGGAGCTATGCGGTTTTGGTGGAAACTTTCCTCGAGACATACATGCACAACAACATAGCTCGGCCCCGTAGTCGACAAGTTATTTACCCCGGCACGAAGGCCGAGAGAACCGCCGCGTTCCTTAACGGATAGATGGAGGAAGTTATGCACGGATATAGGGAAGGCACCGGTCGACCAAGAAATATTCGGCTTCGAGAACTCGCTAAGAAAGTCGGACCCCATCTGGGTGGCGATGTACACGAAAAGCCCAAGACGCTAAGGGAGATCCGGAAGATGCAGGAGCACTATATAGCCTTGGAAGAAATCCAGAAGGAGCGCAAGACAGGGAATACAAGAGGCGAGCACCACGAAGAGGCTATCCCGAGAGAAGCCACGAAACGATCCGAGAAAAGGCCCTATGCCCGGTCCCTGGGTGAGAACAAGAAGGTCCGGGTCGAGAGGGAAAGAAACCTCGCCATGAGCCGAGATCGTACACTCGCTCAATGCACCCTTGGAAGAAGTGTTCAAGGAGGTTGAAAAGAGGAACGATATCCGTTACCCCAAGACTCGGGAATCCAATTCGACGGACGAGGAACCACCCGAGTTCTCGCCATTATCATCGGGCCCGCGGCCACTCAACCAACGATTGCAGAAGTGAAGGATATCGTCCAAGACTGATCCGCGATGGGTATCTACGGCATTTCGTCAAAACACCATCGACACCGGCCCAGCCCGAGGTCCCAAAGACATCAAATAAGAATCAATCGCGGCGCTCAGTTCACTTGTAACACCATATCACACTCAGCAACACAAGGATACGATCTAGGGACCGGTATCACCTCGAGAATACACAAGAGGGACAGATCGGGCAGAGAAATCTTTAGCGTGGCCAAGACCCTCCCTATGGAGCCGTGGATGATGCAACCGATTACGTTTTCGGCGAAAGATGTCCCCTTGAACGGACAAGCACATGGAGATCCCTTAGTAATAACCCTGATGATTGAGGAATGGGGCGTCCGCAGAATATTAATGGACAGTGGTAGCTCAGTCGAAGTATTGTTCTATGACACTTTCAAGAGGATGGAGTTGTCCGATGACATCCTGATCCCATCGACTTATCGAATTTACGGCTTCAACGGTACGGTGACAGTGCCAAAGGGAGAAGTCACTCTCAGAGTCTCGGATGGGGAAGGGTTCCTTGACACATTGACCACCTTTTGCGTAGTCGATGTCGCTTCACCCTACGAGGCGATCCTGGGACGACCTTGGGTCGCAGGGATCAAGGGAGTCGCCTCGGCCTACCATCAGAAACTGCGCTTCCCTTCTTATCGTGGAGTAGTAGAAGTACTAGGCGACCCCCAAGCGGCAAGACAATGTGTGCAGATAGACATCCAACGGAACGAGGAAAGACGGTCGAGGAAACGCCAAGAAAAGAAGAAGTCTAAGGAAATGGAAGCGGGAGAGGAATTGGAAAAGATGATGTCACAAGCCATCGCCACCTACGAAGCAGGCGACACAGAAGTCTTATAGCAATCACAGGAGCCGGCAACCGTCGGCGAGCCTAAGCAAAACTTTTCGGCCCTAGAACCAACTCGGCAAGTTAATCTGGGCACCGAGGAGGAGCCGAGATTAGTGAGAATAGGGTCACGCTTAACGAATGAGCAATCCCGGCAGCTGATAGCCCTCCTAAAGGAGCACATGGATGTATTTGCCTGGCAGATGCACGACATGGAAGGCATCGATCCGGAAGTTTGCTCGCACCATCTGAGGATAGACCCCAAGTTCAGACCAATCAGACAGAAAATGAGAAGAATTGCACCCGAGCTACAACCAGCGGTAGAGGCAGAGTTGAAGAAACTGTACGCAGCAGGAATCATCCGAAAGGCCCAATATCCGCAATGGATATCTAATATGGTGATAGTCCCCAAGAAGAATGGGGGCGTCCGAATTTGCGTCGATTACAGCGACCTGAATAAGGCATGCCCAAAGGACAGCTTCCCTCTCCCCAGCATCGACCAGCTGGTGGAATCCATTGTCGGGTACAAGGCGATAACACTCATGGACGGGTACTCGGGATACAACCAAATCCCCCTGGCCCCCGAAGACCAGGAGCATACATCCTTTTTCACGCCAAGAGGACTGTGTTGTTACACCAAAATGCCATTCGGGCTGAGAAATGCGGGCGCCACATATCAGAGGCTAGTGGAGGACATGTTTGAAGACAAAATACACGACACCATCGAAGTATACGTGGACGATATGCTAGTCAAGAGTAAGGTAGCCGATACACACATCGACGACCTCAGAGACATCTTCCAGACCATGAGGAGGTACAAGATGAGGGCAAATCCGTCCAAGTGCACCTTCTGGGTCACCTCGAGCAAGTTCCTAGGATACATAATCACGGATAAGGGGATCGAAGCAGACCCAGATAAAATCAAAGCAGTAACAGAAATGCCTTCGCCTGTAACAGTTAAGGACGTGCAACGGCTGAACGGAAACTTGGCGGCTCTAGGACGATTCATCTCTCGATCGTCAGACAAGTGCAAGAATTTCTTCGGGACGTTAAGGAAGGGAGAGAAGTTCAGATGGACCGAGGAGTGTGAGGAAGCATTTCAGAGAATCAAGCAACACTGCGAGCCTACCGGTGTTACAAAGACCCGAGCCCGAGGACATATTAACACTGTATCTCGGGGCAACCAGTCATGCCATCAGCGCGTGTTGGTCAAGAACGAGGGAGCGAGAAGAAAAGCCGGTATATTTCATAAGCAAGACCATGAACCCTATGAAAAGAACTACCCGAATCGAGCAGCTCATACTAGCGTTAGTATTTGCAACACAAAAGCTTCGGACGTATTTCCAAACCCACAAGATTCGGGTGCTTACCAAGTCCTCCATAGAGTCGTACTCGATAACGCAGCTAGGTCAGGACGGATCTCTAAATGGAGCGCGCAAATAAAGCGATTCGATGTCTTTTACGAGATGAGGACAGCAGTGAAAGCACAGGCAGTTGCCGATTTCTTGGCAGACTTCCCCCTCAGTGATGAGGACGAAGTAGAAGACATCCCCGGAATGGAAGAAGACCGAGACGATTCACCCGACTTACTCGAGACATGCAGCCCGACACGATGGGAGGTTTTCGTCGATGGGTCATCCAATAAAGACGGATCGGGTTTAGGACTGGTCTTCACGACACCAAAGGGGAAGAAAATGGTCCACTCCTTTAGGCTTGAGTTTAAGGCAACCAACAATGTCACGTAGAATCACGGCGATAATACATGCTTTACGTCTGATAGTGGAGATGGGCATCCAGGAGGTACGACTCACGAGCGACTCTCAGCTGGTTGTCCGACAGATCAACGGGCAGTACGCCATACATGACCCCTTGTTACAGAAATACTGGGAACTTGCCCAATTCTACATCGGGCAGATACCGAGCATTAAATTCCGACACATCTGCAGAAAAGACAATCGGCATTCGGATGCCCTGGCTTACGTTGCTTCCATGTTGACAGACTCAAGCATTGAAGGCATCAGAGTTATGAGGGTCTTAATGCCATCAGTACCCGAGATCGAGAACGTCGACGCACATATTGCAGCTGTCACTACCGACCAGTATCAGGCCGACGATTGGAGGAAGCCGATTCATGAATATCTCGAAACAGGAAAATTGCCCAAAGGGCGACCTGAGGTCAACAAGATCAAAAGCAAAGCAGCCGCGTACGAAATTCGAGACGGAATTCTCTACAGGAAATCGTACCTGGGACCCTTGTTGAGGTGCCTAAGTAAAGAAGAGGGGCATACAATTCCTTAACGAGCCGCACTATGGGGCAAAGGAAACCATAGCTCGGGCCGTAGCCTGGCGGCACGAGCAAAAACCATGGGATACTTCTGGCCATACATGAATGAGGACGCAAAACATATGGCCACAGTTTGCGACGAGTGCCAGAAATTCGGGAAGAAGATACACGCACCGGCTGTGACATTGAACTCCGTCATCAGTCCTTGGCCCTTTGCTAAATGGGGAATCGACATCGTAGGACCTCTACACGTCGGGTCGGGACAAAGGAAGTACTTAATTGTAGCCACCGACTATTTCACCAAGTGGGTTGAGGCCGCCCCGCTAAGGCACATACGAGATAAGGATGTTTTCCGGTTCATCTGGGAACACATCATATGCCGCTTCGGGGTTCCGGCGGCAATCGTCTCTGACAACGGCAAACAATTGCAGGGCAAAAACATAGACCTGCTATTTAACACTTACAACATCCGAAAAAGCAAGTCCACACCACTATACCCCCAAAGCAATGGACAGGCCGAGATCACAAACAAGACCATCGCCGATAACATGAAGAAGAAACTCGACGGGGAATATGGGGAATGGTGTGAAGAGCTTTACAACGTCTTGTGGGCGTATAGGACAACTCGCAGGGAGGCAACCGGATTGTCGCCCTTCATGTTAACATATGGTACTGAAGCCATCCTGCCAACGGAGGCGATGATACCGACCACAAGGACCGAAGCATGGAGGCGAAACATCTCGGCGGATCTTATCTTGGCTAAACTTGACGATCTAGAAGAAACGAGGGAGATGGCCCTGCAAAAGATGGAAAATTACCAGCGGAGAATCCAACGAGAATACAACAAACGGGTCCGACCAAGAGAGTTCCTACCAGGGCAGCTGGTACTAAAACACTTACCTAGCTATGAACGTGACAAGAAAGGCGGCAAACTTGCACCAATATGGGGAGGACCTTACACAATAGTTGAGAAGGTCGGCGAAGGGGCATACAAGATACTGAAACCGGACGGGAAACCCGAGCCACGGCCATGGAACGCAACACGACTAAAGCTCTACCATCCATGAACTCGGGTAAGATATCTTGTCATCTATTTCCGTGAAAGGCCGCGTGGGGTTGGAAATATGACAAGTGCGTCTGAATGGTCGTTTCGAACCCGGGGCGATGGCATTGTGCAAGTGCCGGGGCGACTTACACTAACACGGACTATTCGAACTCGGGGCGATGGCATTGTGCAAGTGCCGAGGTAGTTCAGGGGCCCTGGTGGTTGGAAACCAGCGGCCGATTGTCGAGGCACGAGTACTCGACAGTCGAGCAGTCAACATTGCTCTCCTCGCAAGTGGCCGAATCACTTGCCCAAGAAGATTAATCGATAACTTCTTGGGATGTCGATCCCATAGAAATTAGGCGAGACCAACTCCCCTTCCACCAGATCTCAAAAGACGGTGATGAGATGCCTCAGTCAGGACATGGCATCGGGCCCGATGACCCTCCTTGTTGAGTGCGTTCGACAGAAACGGCATTTGTGACTAACTTATCTGTTCATACAGGCATACATAACGAGGCCACGACAGAAAGCCACATATGGGCAACTCAACATAAATAAAGATAATAACGTCAGTAGCATCATAGCATCAGCAGAAAGAAAAGCAAACAAACCGGCGACGCAGCACCCCATAACAAGTTATGCAAGAAATTAAAAAGGTGTTCAAACGAATTACAACCCGAGGAAAAGGGCAAGATAGCGACGCAGCGCTACAAAAACATAATCACTCTTTGGAGGAAATAGGACCCTAATGTCTTCTTGGCGGCAACATCGGCTCGTTTCTTATCAAGCACCGCTTTCACACCGCCCTAACCTTCGAGACAAGCTCGTCATTGAACTTCGTCTTCTCGGCAAGAAGGTCCTCTCTGCTAGCTGCGTCGACGCCGCTTTAGCAGTGGCCACCTGATCGAGCAATTGAGCCTCCCTCCCTTTCAGACGGATGTTTTCCTCCTCCAACGATGCCGTCTTCTTCTGCTCGGCTGCAAAGGCAACAAGAACGGTCAGTCACACAATAGCAACAATAAGAAAGCAACGCGGAAAGCACAACACAAGGCACACCACCTTCTAACAAAGGGGCAATTATTCTAATAGACTCCTCGGACTCAGATAGGCCACACTCGAGAGAAGACATCTTCGAAGAAAGTTCAAGGTATCGCTGTTCGTTAAACTCGTTAGTGGGGCAATACTTCTTATGATCACTCCATTCCTCCCTCTGTCGAGAGTGGGCAGCCTGCAAACCCGACAATTGGGCACGCACCCAATCCAACTCCTCAGAAACCCTCCCAAACTCCTTGAGCTTCTCAAGGGCCTCTCGGTTACGCTTCTCAATAGCGTCCCTCTCCCCCAAGATCCGAAGGCGATCTGCATGCAGATCTCGGACCTGAAGTCTTAGCCGACCACATTGAGCTTCTAAGTTGTCGGCTAATAACGTTTTATCACCCGCTATACCTTGAAAATGAGCTAGGCTCGCCCTCAGATTATCGATTTCCTCGGGGATATACTCAAAAGTCTCATAGCGATGGAGTTTGGACCAAGATCTTCGATATCGGTTTCTAAGCGATCAATCTTAGCATCCTTATTAACTATTCTCTCGCTGTAAGTTCGAAACGTGGTCCCGTTCTATGTTAACTTCCCTTTTCAACAAACGGCACCCTCGTGGCAAAAGATCGGCCTCCGCACTAGAAGATTCGGCTAGGCAGGGAGTACTGAGCTTAGGATATTGGCACTACAAGATCAATCATAACCAGCAGAGAGTAAAGCAACTACCTTGGGCCTCGGCCAGCTCCTTCTCCAACCTCCGAGCTCGCTCCCGTTCTTGCTGCAACAAGAGACGAAGACTCTCCCTCTCGGCGGCCTCTCGGCGCCGGATGGCAGCATTCAACAGCGAACGGTTGATCTCCTAACGAACAACACCGACATGGTCAACACTTAACAAAAACATAAGAAGCAACACTCAAACAACTCTACTCACCAGCATATCACAAGTACTCTCCATACCGGCCTCATACAACGAGACAACACTGATCTTTTCCTCATCAGACAAAGAGGCAAAATCGGGAGAAATAAGTGCACCAAGCGAGTTGCACATAGGGCCCGAGATGGTGAAAGAGGTACTGCTGCCTGAAGTCGGGACCACGGAAGGACTAGTCTTCGGCGGCTGATCCTTGACAGCAACACCCCCCGCATCACGGCCCTCCACAAGGTTCCCACCACCACCCGATTTCTCCACTTGTCCCGACTTCTCCTCATTGCCGAGGGTTTCATCCTCATCGCCGAAAAGCTCCTCATCATCATCACCTTCAGAGACAACATATACAACGCCATCGGCAAGAACAACCCCTTCATCAACTACTTCCCGGGCCACAATCTTTTCCGGGGCAGGCACACCCTCCTTGGGTTCCTTACCCGTCCCCTTGGACTTATCACCTACAAGGGTAGATGAAACATCAAAAGGCTTCTGAGGTGACTTCCTCAGGAAAAGTGACAAGGGTAGACGGTCATCGGGATCCTCACCATCCTTTGCCGAGATAGTAGGAGTCTTGTCAACCCTCAGCTTCTGCGCATGAGCCGACGTCAGAACCATGCAAGGCAACAAATAGGGGCACGTACATGTACGTCAAATAAAAAATGATAAGTATATTTGTTACCTTCCCTGTCTCCTCCGCGGCTCCTGCAATCCTATCTCTCTTCCGATGAACGAAAACCTCAGAAGGAGTACCCTGGGACTTGGCCTGGAAAACACCAAGACAAAATATCACCCCACAAATCGCCCGAGCCGATCAACCAAACCAGAAAAACAAAAAGTATACTTACCCGATCGACATTGATTACCCGAAAAGGATAAAACTCGGCGGGAGGAGGGAATTTGCCGCTCAAGAGAGGACCTAAATAACCAAAGGGAACCCGATCCCAAGCCGAGTCATTAGTATGACGGGCATGCTTGTTGGAGCTCTTCCCCTCGGGATCCTCATCTAAAAGAAGCCTCCCAACACCGTCAGGAAGAGTTTTATGGCGATGAGGACTAGCAGCAAACCCAGCGAGATCGCCATTAGTAGTGGTCCCGCTCCGATAATTGTCGGCGAAGCTGGCAGGAGTATAGTCACTCGCCCGGGAAGGATCGTAGGTGGACCAAGCAGTAGGAGAACACTCGCCCCGGCTGCGCCTCTCCCACTCGGACAAGATGCGGAAGGTATTGCCATTCCACTGAGCCAAAGCGCGACACGGACGAATCTTGGAGAGAGCCTCGTACCAAAATGGACGACTAGGATCGTACAGTGGGAAACGCAGTCCGAGCTCCAGCTGGCCCCTGGTAACAATGGTCGCCTCGGCCGAATGGGGAAACCTCAGAACATCATCTTTTCTCAAAACACCCTTCTGGCCTGACAAGAGCCTGACGTCATATCCATGAAGATCGAACTCGCCCTTCAACTGCTGAACATACTGCTCATCCGACAGATCCTTAGGAGCCCTCTTGTCAGCCCTACAAGAAAACGAAGATGAGTTATCAGGAAAGATAGAATCAAGAGCGCGGTAATCATACTTGGAAGGACTCTCTACGACGAACAAGGAATCAAGCGGTACGCCATCTTCATCAGAAAACACATAACTCACACACCTTCTTTCCGTCATGTGAGGAGTTGAAGAAGACATGAAAGCTAAGGAGGAAAACGGCGGGAAGAAGCAAAACGTAACCGGAACCGGAGATTGCAAATTGCAAGAGACGGAGAAGACGACGGATAGTGGAAAAGAGAGGGATGAAATTTGTAAGGGAACAAGCTTGACAGCAGAACAAAAGGAGGATGAAGGAAAGATGAAGATGCAGAGGAGATAAAGGAAAGATGAGGATAGAGAGAGAATGGAGTTGCAGAAAGGAAATATGGGGAAACGAGGTTTAGACGTCGAACTTATAAACCCTCCCATGGTAACCGGCAGAGGAGGTGAACCGGTTGAGTAATCGAAGCGAGTGGGGAACAAAGATGCGTGAAAAACCGCATGACCGAGGACGTGGGAAGACGAGGCGGTTATTCTTCCCCACGTGTTGACTACACGAGTGAAAGAAGGGGCATAAATGTAGGTGTAAATAATCCACAAGGACAGGTGGAACGATCCTAAGCCATGGCGTACTGCAGCAAGCGTGCATCTAGGGTGCCTGATCGCCTCTCCAAATCTGGGCGTAAGAAAAGAGGAGCCGAAAGTCGACGAAAAAGGGGAAAAGTTGACGCGATGGGCATCGGGCACCTGGAGCCATAAATGCGCCGACAAGGTTGGTGAAGAGATAAGAAGGACTCGGTCAAGGAAGACTCGGCCAAGGATCCCAAGGGCGACATCGATCGCCTCCATCGAACGGGCGACATCGAGTGGCGAGATAGCAGGAGGCAGACATCACTCGGCTTGACACACCGACCCGAACAAATAAGGAACAATCGGCCGAGACATCGACCGACTCACCCGAGAGGAACATCGAGGAAGCTACACTGGCCCTAACATCGTAGCACTGGGATGTATCATCACTTGTAACTATAAATAGAGACCATGTAGAGAGGAAGAACTCAAGCAAGAAGTGAGGAAAGAGAGCATACTAAAGGCATTGAGAGAGAAAATCCGTCTTGTAACCTTGAATCGAGTAATAAGATCTTCTTTATACCCCGTGGACGTAGGTAATCATGCCGAACCACGTACATCTCGTGTTCTATTGCTTCTCTTGTTTGTCTTGTTTCTTTGTGTATGCGTTTAGTTACCTTTGGATGTAGAGGTAGGATTTTCTACATCTACAATTTGAATCCGAGCTTGCTCATTTGAGAGTTTGTAGTTCATTTTTATAGAATTGAACCCAGCTTGGTTCTTGTCATGCTAAAATTTTAGTGATTCTTTACTCATTAGGTTACCTCAAGTTCCAGGTGACGGTGTTTTGATAGTAATTGAAGCTCCACCAGCAGATTCACATCACATCTCACTCAAACAATCTCACGAAAGATTCTTACAGCCTCATGGTAATAATTCCTTTGAGTATCCTTGTTTTCTTTCCCAATTAATTGAACTCAAGCTTTCATATTGGTTGTCATGCTGAAATTTTATTAGGTCTTTCTGTATTTTTTTTTTTTTTTTTTTTTTTTTTTTCTGTTATCCTGCTGAAATTTTATACGTTATTTACTCATTGGAAAATCCTTGGTGAATCTTGCGTATATTCCATCAGATCCTTAAAGTGAAATGGACGAGGTAGAGGATGATGTTGGGGATGCTCGTCATCCAAGGACGAATTTTGCACCATTTGATGACATGTATAAGCTCCAATAGGGGCAAAGATGCTTATCAAAATTGCATATACACAGCAAACGCAAGTTCTTGTAGCCGGTGGCAGTCGTGCTGCTCATGTGTCATTGTCAACTGCCCGCCACCAGTTTTCACAATCAGATTGGCAAGCTATCTGGCAGAGTGTGAGAATTCACTAGCGCAGCTTTTTTATTGCCAACTGCCCTCCAGCGAGAATCCTTTGCAATTACTTAGTTCTCAGTATTGAGAATGCTGCTGAGTTGGGGTGTCAATATTTTGGATTCACATTATCTCAAGTAGATCAGTTTGGATCAGAAAGCATCTATGGCAATGGTAAGGGATGCTAGCGAAGGATTATTAAGATGTTTACTCATAGAAAGTCATCTGGGTATCTTCATATGGGTTTATAAGCTCTGCACCCATAAGTTGAGCGAAGATCTTTATTGTCTGGTTTTCAATAATCACAGAAAGTCAATATAGCTTCTGAAGAAATCCCTGAGTGCTCTCTGAACTTGCGTCTTGCGAGGCCTTCTAGAGATTGTACTCCACAGTGATGTGTAGGTACTTGTTAGTTATGTGTTTGCCTATACGAGTTTATTGATAGATGGTTCTGGAATGATCTGTTTGTTTCTTGATACTAAGTTTGAGCAACCTAGAATAGCAGTCTAACTTTGTTAGGTACGTGTTGTAAGTGTCCCATAATTAATTAGTAGTATTATAGGTTTAAGAAATTGTGAATTATGAATCAAAGCTGTTCCATTTATTGAATTTAAGAAATTGAATTCAGCTGGTAAGTTGGGTCTTATAGGTTTTATTTTGGTTGTCATGTTGAAATTTTTGTGGTTTTTTACTCGTTAGGTTACTGAATATGTGGGTACTCGGTAGAACAGCTCTTTGACATGAATGGAGGCACTGAGAATTCATCATTAAGGCAACAATGATTTTTCCTCTCAAAACAGGTAATGAGATTTGGTATTCGAAATCACAAATTTCAGTTTATATGGTTTCGGTATATTTTGTTTAAGTCAGCACTTCGCTTCGACTGTGCTATCAACTTAGTTCTCAGCATTCATCTGTATTTTTCCACTTTGTTGTGCAGATTGGAGCATATAGATGCTGCTGAGTTGGGGTGTTTCTATTTTGGATTGACATGAATGGTCTGTCCACTTTGTATTTGTAGGTTATCCCAAGTATATCACTTCGGAAGAATTAGTAAACCAGGTCAGTTGCGTTATCTCAAATTTTCTTTATTTCGGTTTCAGCATTAGTCGTGATGCATGCAGAAAATACGTTATTTGCAATTGATTGATAACTGCATTTCAATTCGCAACCATCTTGAACTTGCCTCATGCGTCATTATGTCACAACATTGCCATCATAATGCAACCACTTTCCGAATGATCATAATGATCATAATGCCCAAATGTTTCTTGTTTACATTTAAAGCATTAATGGGCAGGAACCACTTGTGTTGCTTGCTGTGTTAAGAATGTTCGTTTGTTACTAGTAGTACTCTTACAATGACTCTGTCATCTTTATTTATTCTCATAGTGGTATGATACTAAAAACGACGATGACCCACTACTCTATACCTCCCCACCATGAAAAATTCCTTAATTCGCTATCCACGGATTGGTTTGTGGCTGACTTTGTTTCTTGAACAATTATGTTGATTTTCTCAGAAATGTGCAACTGGCTAGGAAATGTTAATGCTGTTGTGATGTTACAGGTGCACCACATTCAAGAGGAACAGCAAGACCTCCACAACTGAATATTGGCAATGCTTATGCAGGCTAGTGAAGAATGATTCAGATGTTTATCATATAAGTCATCTGAGTGTCTTCAAACGGGGTTATAAGCTGTGCACCTGTAAATTGAGCAAATATCTGAATGATGCCAAAGTTTGTACCTTTCCTTGGCTGTTCAGGCAAAGAAATGGTTCATCCTTACATTGAAAATCATGGAATACAGACGTAGCGCAGGCACCAAATTTCCGTAATTTTGAACATTAATGTTACCAGTTCAAGAATATACATTAACTACTGGTTGGTTGTTTTTCCTATCTTGTCAAAGTGAATTCAAGAGTAATGAGTTGAGAAATATGCATCGATGGCCCTGCTCTTGCTCCTCCAAAGTCGATCCCCTTCTGCTTTCGATCATGTGAATTGTGTGAAGCGTCTTGTGTATCATTATAGCCTTTCTAGGATTGTATTATAATCCAGAAAATTGAGTTTCTTGATTTCAGTCAGTGAATCTCCTAAGCTTATGCTAACATCGAAATATGTCTCTATATACCTCATGCCTTATGCTTGTTTATCCTGCTCTACATATCCACCTTTTGGGTAAAGCCCCTACTTTGTTCTTATGAACTTGTTCAAGTCATTGTATTTTCTTTTCCCAAATCTCTGGATTATCTGGCTAATTATTTAGGTTTAAAGAGGAGATATGGGATACGAAAAGCTATTTTGGCTTATGACTACCTAGGTTGAACGAGTTTGGTCAGGCATTTTGCACTTAGCTGGTTATCCCAATTGCACATTTCTATGGGGTGTTATGTTAGTGAATGATGATTCAAATGTTTTCCATTCTATGACACTTAGACTGGTTATCCACAAATGACACCTGGTTTCATATGGGAATGTGGTGGAAGAACATTTCTCTCAGCATGATGATATCTCCTCTCAAAGTTTTTATATGGAAAAGACAAGATCAAAGATGGTTTTCCTTGTCTTGCGAACTAGCTTACAATCCATATCTACGCTGCGGCAATGCTTTCGGATGTTAGTGAATGATGATTCAAATGTTAATTTGTATAATGACCTTGATTAGTAAGCTCTGAACCCTGAAGTCGCAAAGACAATGACCTTGACTTTCTTTGACCGAACTTACTATTTAAGACCACCACCGCACAAATGCCCTAAATCCTAACACTCTCTTCTTCTTCATTTCTTCTTTCCGCCTCCTCTCTCAAAATTCAAGAGCGCTGCCTAGACCACAAATGACACCTGGTTTCATATGGGAATGTGGTGGAAGAACAAAATCCACTTTGAATTCATCTCAGCATGATGATATCTCCTCTCAAAGTTTTTATATGGAAAAGACAAGATCAAAGATGGTTTTCCTTGTCTTGCGAACTAGCTTACAATCCATATCTATTTTCAGCTCATAATCTCAAAATTCGGTCATCTCTTTAAAGGTAAAATTTCTAACAACGATTTGCATTCTCTCAGGTTATTATGATAGATCATCAAACTTAATATATTTGGACCTTAATCAAATTGCTGATAAAGTGTTGCAAGATGGAAAAGCTGAATATTGCTGCCGTATAATTCACATAGGTGAAGCGAGAGTATGATAGATAATGCCAAGGAATTTGAGAGTTCTCCATTGTAGGGAAGGAATCAAGAGATGAGGTATGTAGAATTTTACATTTGAAATTCCCTTGTACCAATTTCATTTAACTTTGTAAACTTTCTTGATTGTTTATGCAGACAATAGATGAAGTGATTAGTGATATTTCCTCTCAAAACCAGCATCTACTTATCATAACTCTGGGTACAAAGAGTGCTTATGATCCATGCTATTATTGTTATAATCATTGCCATCGACCTAGGTACGGAAGATGCCATTAATCTGTAGGTAATAAGTGTCCCTAGATTTTTCTTTATTTTTTCGATTTTATTTTTTGAATTTTGTATGCTTAAATCAACACAATGAGTAGGTAGACACAATACTCAACATCTTTGGGGCCTTTGTTTTTCAGAGCTACTGATGAAGTAGTTCTGGATAAGAGACAAAGAGTTGCAACGATAGATTAGTTGAGGAGATGTGGTTCTGAAGAAGTAAGATTGTTGGAATTAGAAGAAACCCAGGAATCTGAAGTTACATTGGAGAAATTTTTTGGGGTTTCTAAAAGAAAGTGCGTTGAATTGCTTGTGGAGGAACAACCCCTTTTAATCCAATAGCATTTTAGGAATCATTGTGGATAATTTCAACTACAATTCTTTCAGATCTTGGTTTACAATTGTAGTGCATTTGGTTTACAACCCCTTTTAAATTATTACTGATTCACTGGAGGAGCTCTTTTTGAGACACTAAGAAGAATCCATGGTTATTGCAACAATGATTTTTGCTCTCAAAATGCAAAGATTCTTGTCAGGCAGCAAACATTGGTATGCTAAAACATTCACATTGAATTTAGATGGTTTTGGTTCATTGGTTAATGTTACACTTTGCTTTCATCGTGACTTATCTATTTAGTTCTCAGTTCTAAGTATTGATAGTGAAGAAATGGTAATCAAACTTTATTTTGCAGAGATGCTGCTGAATTGAGGTGTTACTCAGTTTTGGATTGACAAGGTGGTGTTTCCACTTTGGTGGTTATCCCATATGATTTACTTTGGATCAGCTGTGGTAATGCTTATGGATGCTAGTGTAGGATGATGCGGATGTTTATTAGTATTTGAGTGACTTGAAATAGGTTTATAGCTCTGCATGGGATTCTGCAGGAGTTCATACCAGCAGCACATTGATGGTTTTGCTGCTCTATTTGTCTGCTCTTTGCATAATCCATTTGCTCAAAAACATTGCATATTCAAGTTTGTGTGGAATTCATTGCATATTCATAATTGACTTGCGGAAGGGTTATACTTCATATGATGTTTTCTTCGTTTATTGGAAATGGGTTTATAAGCTGTGCACGTGGTTGTTGAGTGACGATATCTTCATGGTCACAATTGGTTTAACTTTTAAGTGATCACAATTTCGTTGCTTGCACTGAAGAAATACATTGAGAGCTCTCAGCCTGCTCCCTTCGTTTAACTTAGCTAAAGACAGTATGTTAGCAAAAGACTGGTTGGTTTAGCTTTAGTTGCAGTCTTTGGCAACGTGTGGATATTTGCATTATAATACAGTTCCTCTACTTTAGTCTCAGTTTCAATGTATTCCTAAGCTCATGCTGGTTTTGAATTTTCATAGGGTTTTTAGAGGGGTTTACTGAATGACACAGAAGATTCGAACATCAATCAAGCACGGATTCAGCCAATTTATTTAACTGGGCTTGCCGACACTTAGTTCAGCTATGACCTTGACTTTCTCTGACCACTCTTGCTATATGATAGTACCAAACAAGAAACCCTACATCTTATTATTCTTCGTCTTTCTATTTTCCTTCCTTTCTTTCTAACTCTCTTCAGCGCAGTCAAAAACCACAAGATCATCGAATCCGAGATCTATAGAAAACCAGGATCGATCAATAATCTTATTTCCCATCCATCATCTTCTTCTTCTGGTAATTGAAGTCCTATTGTTCTTTACATTCTCCATTTTACAAATAGTGGGTTTCAGATTACTAGCAAGTGTTTTCATATGGGAAGGTGGCGGAGGAACAACAACAACAATACTCTATCTTCTGATTCAATAAGCATTATGATATCTCCTCTCAGATCAGTTATAAGGAACAATCATGCTTCTCATGTACCATTGAGTCCAGGCATGATTAGAACCAATGCTGGAGGACGACAAAGATCGGGGCCTATAAAAAGGCTGGGCAATGGGTGGAAATGGTTGGTGCCGCGGGTATAGATACAACTGGATTTTCAAGATAATCCGTAGCTGCTGGTTCATGAACTGCTGTTACAGATACCTTACCTTCTTTAATACAAGTCTAGGATCTGAATTGCGAAAGAATTTATTTGGGAAGGAACCGGTTTGAATACAAGTTGCCAGGACGAGAATTGCTCTTTTCATTATTATTTTTAGTACCTTTATTCATGCTCTGTGCATTATCCAGAAGTTCAGATGTTTCTCTGCATTTAAACAATTATTTTACATATTAGATTGTATGTAATCTAGTATCTGATTTGGCATATATGGGAATGTGGTAGAAGAGCAAGAACCCTTGTTGAATTGATCCCAGCATGATGATATCTCCTCTCAACCAAATTCCATAGCAGATCAACACATCACTACCTGTTTTATTCTCTGTATCATCTAGAAATTTATAACTTAAATCTTACCTATGCAACATTATAAGAAATTTATTGGTTGGTTTGGTTGTTATCTGTTTCAAAAGGTGGTTAATTTATGGGTGGTTTTGTAGTGTGTTGCTTACCTCTTACAGTTTGTTTGATCCACCCACACTCTCTTCACCTCCATCTCTCTACGCAACCATTTGTGGTTGGTTTTTGCTTGTAAACCAGCCGGCCTGCAGGCCGAACTATCTTTTGCATTACCTCCACACTAGCCACGACCATTATCAAACTTGTTTTTTCTTGAAACTGAAAAGCGCATCGAAAATAAATAAATAAAGAAAGAAAATTGGGGAAAGATGTCAAACATCATGTGATCTTTGGAAGCCATTGTTAAATTATGTGCCTCTGATTTCCAAATATAATGTGGCAACATCACATACGGACTTCAAAGCACCAATAGATTCAGTAAAAATTACTGGAAGCAACGTGCAAAAATACAAGGTCTATTAATCACAGCTATGTTAATATCCCCAGGACTCACCTATGTAGACATTAAACTTTATCCAAGTAATTCAAATGTGTATATCCTTGTTTTCGTTCCTTTAACATATGAATCGAACTGCCCCAATTGAATTTACGTTGTTTCAAACTTTTTTCTTTTTTGATTCTTTTCTCATCGGATCACTAGTTTAGTGGAGGCGCTATTAATATGTAAGGAGGCACTAAGAATCCATCATTATTGCAAATGCGCTGTTTCTTCTAAAATAGCAACAATTTGGTATTTTTTGGTACATTGTATAATTGTGCACTCTGTTTGGATGTGCCTATCTATTTAGTTCTTAGTATTAGCTTTATAATGTTTTTGCAAACTAACAATTCAGAGTTCTTATCCAGATCATGCTGATGCTGATGTTATGCGTCAGGTGTACACATCCAAGGGGCAGAGCAAGACCTCCACAATTGAACATTTGGGGTCGTCATCTGAACAACTAAATTATAATGAGCCCCAACAGACATAGAGCATCAGGCCATTCAACATATTCTGAGTTACATTAGAATTTCTATAATCAATTTGTAGTAGTCTATCTTGTATATTAGCTAGTGTTTGGTGTTTTTTTTTTCTGCTATGTTCAGTGTGGATGGAATCAATTGGACATCTGGTTGTCTCTATATGATTTCTTATGTGTGTTGGAGAATGTATATTTTATGCTCATAGAATGAAAAGATTCCAAAAGACAGGGATTTGAATATGACGCTGTCTGTGCAAGGGTGGTTGCAGGGCATATGATCTTTGGCATATGGTCAGGATAGCCTAAGTTAATTTACTAATGCATGACATTCTTAAGAAATCAATAAACCCGAGTTTAAGTATCTAACTGTCTGACCTCAAGTTTAATACTCCGAGCAAGAGCTTTGCATGAGGAAATGTGACTCTGGTAGGGAATTGACAAAGAATCGTCCCTCTATGACTCTATTAGGTTCCACCAAGTTCGTAGCAGATACTCAATGTCTGGAAAATGATTCTACGGTTTGGCAAGATATTGATCAGAGCCTGGAAAATGTTAGCTGGATGCTGATCAGTGTTCTACTTTGGAAAATTCCTTTTTCAAAGATATGAACATCTGACCTCTCAAATACACGATTCAAGCCCTAGCCAATTTATTTGGGCACACCAAGGTGTTATGGCATTGACTAGGTTTGACTAGGTTTGACCAAACTTACTATTTAACACCCCCAGACTTGACAAAATACCTAAAACCTAATCTTTATGCTCCTCCATCTTTCCCTCAAATCTCAGTTCCCATCCAACTCTCTCTTTGAAGAACGCCGTCATACACAACTCTGAACCAGAAATGGCATCATGAAGATTGATGATAATAGTTCGCTTCGTATGGGAATGTGGGGGAGGAAAACCTTTGAACTAATGGTAGCATTATAATATTTCCTCTCAAAACCTGATTTCAAACTTCGATTCAAATTCTTAAATGCGAACATTAGGAGGCTTGTTCTTTCAAGAAGGAATGATCTTTCTTGAAAAACTTGCGGTTATAAGAATTCAACCTTCTTTATCATGAAGTGATGGTGTTTGATAACAATTGAAAGCTGCAAGCACGTTCATATCTCACTGAAATGATCTCACAATGATTTTTCTGACAACTCCAGGGTTGTCGTTTCTTTTTTTAGATCTCACGATGGTTTTTTCACAAATCCATTTTTTGTATGATTAGTTTATGATTTCCGTATGATTTGATCATCTCAATTTAGTAAAAAGTGGTGCTTAAATTTAGAGCTCAGTATGTGGAAAGATCAATAAAATTGGTTTATTTTTGAGCTGTATTTGTGAGAAGAATCTGTAAAATTGGTTCACTTTTAAGTTCGGGTTGATTTGATGATTTCAATGCAGTAAAAATTGGCTTAGTTCATTATTTCAACGAGCTGCACTCAGTCTGTCACTACATATACAACTTGGTTTCACCCAAATGACCAATTTAGTGATTGGTACGGAGGGCAAAGGTTGACCATCCAAAACTTACAAGATTGAATGGCATTGGCACATTGGATTAGTATTAATAATAGTTATTTAGCCGATATTATAGTCTTACAATGATAAATTTACTAACCTATAATGTCTAAGTTGAGAATACCAGTGACCTGAGTTCGAAACTCAACGACATAAAAAGTATCATCTTTATCGGATTTAACTGTCAGTTTGTTGTAGAAAACGATTGATGCTTGCTTGGTGTCTTTTACTGCCCTTACAGCTCCCTTCACATTACATTTCGTCTTCATAAGTAACGTCATGTTGTTAACATCGAGCCATGAAATGATTGTGGAGAATTCCAGGAAAGCTCGTCTCAAGGTATCTTAAGATAACCTAATTAGAATTAAGTAATGATTGTCCTTTTAATTTTTGGTAAACACTAGCATTTCATCGTTTATAAACCATGACTCTGCATGATAACTCTAATTGGATGACTTTAATAGTCTCTTGGATTTGAAATATAAAATCAACACGTTGAAGCAATATACTGAATTCAGTTTCCTCCACCTTCTCAGTTCATAATCTGTTTACATTTCAAATCCTCGAAAGTTTTAATTATCCCGTTCAACACTGAAGGCATACTATGAGTTCTTGATAAATTATGATGGATATTTATATAAGATAAACATGTTTGGTTGTTGACGCTCATATGATTCTTCTTTGCGAGGCCACCTGAGTTCCATCCTCGCGTGTATCCTCTCGAAAGTAGAAGCCGTCGTAACCAGGCCTCCACACTGGGCTACAATCAAACATCCATTAGACATTGTTTAAGGGTATTTTCGTAAGTAGCTCAATTTTCCTATATATAAATTAGCCAAACCCTAACATTTCCATAGATATTTTAGATAGAGTAAGGCTGAGTTTGGTAATGCTTATTTTTTTTCAAAAGCACTTTTAAAACCTATATATGTCAATAAATTTTGAAGTTGGTGTTTGCTAAAAAAAAACTAAAGTGCTTTTTATCCAAAACACTTCCCAAATTCCTCAATTTTTAAAAAGTTCTGAGGAGGAGCTTTTAAAACAAAAGATAACTGTCCCACATAAATTTAATGCTTGATTTATCTTTTTTTATCCCTACTTTATTTTATAAATGACAAAAGTTACTCTTAAATTTATATACAATCAATTTTTTACTATTTTTTATATTGCATTCTTTAAATATTATTATTTTTTATTATTTCAAACTATTTTATATACCATTTATTTAATTTGTCAACAGTAGAAATAAAAACAAATATTAAATAATTACTTAATTTTAGTTTCATTTTTTGCTTGAATAATTACTTAATTTGTCAACAGTAAAAATAAAAATAAAAACAAATATTAAATAATTACTTAATTGTTAAGTAAAATAATTTCTTAACAAGCATAATGATAGTGGTAATTAGTATGAACATTAATATTATATATTAAAAAAACTAATTATTTTGAAACCCAATAAAATTGAATAAAACTAGAACGCGCAATTGGGGGATATATAATCTAATTGGGGGATATGAATTACTTCCCCCCAACCATAGGTGGCTGTTAAGGGGTGTTTTTTGGAGGCGAAAGTACTAAAACACCCTTAGATTAATTAAAAACATTATGAAAAGACTCGTTATGCCCTTTCCCCTAAAACATAAAATCAAATAACCAATTCATATATCCCCCAATTCAGTTTTCATTCAAGATAGGGTTAGGTTTAGGAAAAAAATTTCTTCATCTTCTTCTCATCGCTCATCCTTCGGCCGACGATTAATCGTTGAATCAAAATTTCTTCGTCGATTAACATAACATAACCATGCCTCCAAGAACCAAATCGAAAGCAAAATCGAAACCAAAACGCTGCTCAACAAACACATGAACAAAGAATCGAGAATATTGCTCAACAACTAGAAGACGACGCAAAGAGCGGCGTACTCGGACGATCAAACACTCATGGCTTCTCCGAGAAGGTAAGTGATTTTTGAACTCATTTATGATTGTTTTACTCGATTTGTAGCCATGGGTTTAGGTTAGAATCGCCACAATAGCTGAAACTCGATGAGTTACGTAAAAACCGGCATTGGATCTTGGTTTGAATACTGCCGGTTTAGTTATCTACATAGAATTTGGGTCGAATACCATACCGGTTTGCATTCCTGAAATAGATTTTTGTAAACCGGCATAGAATTTGGGTCGAATACCATACCGGTTTTCATTCCTGAAATCGAATGTTTTATACCGGCATAGAATTTGGGTCGACACCATACCGGTTTGCAAACTAAAAACACACAGAACTTAATTAGATGTACCCAAGATTATATCTAGGTTTTGATTGCCGTATTTTAAAACCGCATATGTTAGTTCAGTTCGTCAATGCCGGTATTACACTTAAAACATACAGGAACATCACTGAAATGGTGCTTAATACCGGCATTTAATTTAGTTTTCAGACAATGCCGGCTTCAACGATACCGCATGCTCGATATTTATGGTGTGTCACGGTTCATGTTACGTATTGGTTTGTTTAGGAATTGGTATGCCGGTTCCTAAACTGCCATGCCTTTTCTAATGTTTGTTTATGTTATAGTGAAGAGCCAAAGAAGCGAGGAAAGATAAAGGTCCTATCCTCGCTAAGAGAAGGAGGAAGGACGGTCTTGATACTCCTCAGTCCCCGCTCCACGGGAAAGATGCGGGTCGCAAGAAACGTTTGGGGTTTGAAACAAGAGGGTCAATTTGGGAGAGTGGTGGTGAACGTAGGCACTTGCAATCCGTGGAACGACTCGAACACATGAGGGCGATGAGCATGATGGAGTGGAAAGTGAGGAGGAAGATGATGAGGTTCCCAAGTCAATTAGCAGGCCAAAGCGAAGTTGGTGGGACTAGTCAACAACCAACACAAGGTAAGGGCAAGGGCAGCCAAACCGAAAGTTAAAGGTTGTCACCTTCCTCACCTTGATGACATGTTACCCGACCGCGATGATGGTAAAATTTGGGGACAAGCTCCGAACCGAAAGTACTCTTTGATACAAGCACTCTTGGGCTCGTACTATCTTTCAAACTTATGTAAGCATTTTTTTATTTTGTGCATGTACGTTGTTTTATCTTTTACATCATCTCTTAATCGTATTATCTCGTATTTGTAGGATCATACTAAGGCTGTGCGTGTTTGCCAAACCAAGCCGCTACATTGGGATTTGTCGTTGGAGCATGAAGATGTCCAAACATTAGTAAAGGACTCGGTCCGTATTCTTTGGTTGAAAATTACGTGAATCCGTGATCCAGTGACTGGCCAATTGCTTCGTTGAGAGGTACCATGGTGAAACAGATACAATGCACTTCCCGTTTGGTGAGATGACCTTGATTCTCGAAGATGCTCATAACATTCTAGGCTTGAATGTTATCGGCAAATCAATTTCGCAGGAGTTGAGTATTGGGACCTAGAATGGTCGAAGTTGCACGATTTGACCCAAAAGTCGTTTTGGTTGGGACTTCAAAACTTCTTCGGATAGCTTTTATGTAGCATCGAATCTAAGTAAGACGAAGACATTCAAGTTGACGATGCTTAAGAAGATGTTTGAAAATACAAAGGCTAGAAGCTCGAAGGATGGATGGACCCCGCACGATTCCTAGATATACAACGCCGCATACCCGTTATACATTTTGGGCACTAGGGCATTCCCGACACTAACGGCAACAGGTAAGTGCAAACTTTCTCCAAAAGACCTTGACCCGCTGGAAGGTGTCCATGGCTATTCTTGGGCACTGCGGTCATGGCACATTTGATGGCGAGATGAGAAGGGCTTCATTGGCTAAAACAAAACCAATTTGTCGGAATTTCACTCTACCCTGTACAAATTTCTTTAATCTATTGTTGAGATGTATTTTTTTTACTTATGTTCACATGTATATTGTTCAAATTGGATTAGGTGTGGTGTTATGAACACTTCCCAACCTTATTCAAGGACTACCAATTCTTGAAGATCAAAGACCTTCCCCAACCCGATACCCCTAGAGCTCGTAGGTTTGAGTTTAACAAGAATCCAAGCCCGGTAACAAAGGTCGAGTCATCAATATGAGATTGGCTCTCGATGCTATGAGGAAGGAAGACGTTGTGTTCGACACCTATAAGGAGATTAGAGGGTACCGTCCAATTCCAAGAGATGTTGCATTTTACCATGGGCCGTTGTACCACCCAAAAAGGATACATCATGGTCGATCCATGCCGTGATGCGCCAACATGGATTTAAGCAATTATCCCGTCATTGGTCGAACTCTGTTGATAATTATCATCTTTACTTTTCTCAAAAGCAATTCAACTCCCAACAAGTTGCATGTAGTGTATGATCCACGAACCTAACCAACACATTGGAGGGATAGAGAGCCACGTCGTTTGGTTGATATTAGTAAGTGGGAGAGTGCGGAAAATGGTTATGAAGTTGATGACAATGACTACATGAGGGATTACCTGAATGGTCACATCCTTATGTCGCACGTCCTCCTCCGTCGAAGCCCACACCAAGAAAACCCTCCTGTTGAAATTACTCCACCTCCACAACCTACGATGGCCAACCTTCTTAGGACTTTTGCAATGGTGGTAAGTTTTCTTAATTGCTTATATTCATTAAATGTAAACATAATCATATATTAACATATGTACTTAATATGTGTTTGATGTATTAATATAGCGACGCGGCTTGGCAAGGTTACGAAGATGTTGGGTTGCAAGCATAATGATGGGGTGGTGCTATCTCTTCAAGAAATCAAGGAACTAGAGGAAAAGCTTCATAGAATTGAAGAAACCCACCTCTACCGGCCGAGCTATGTACGGGGAAACAAGGAAGGCGCCGACACAAAAGAAACAAAAGACTAATTTAGTTTGAGAGAATTGATGCCAATGTTTGATGGTTAACTTTTTAGGAGTTTGGTTACGCTAAAAACAATTTCAAACTTGTTTTGGTTTTGTACTTAATGGGTTAACTGCTTAGTTCTTTGGTTTATGTTGAACATGTTAAGATTTGTAGTTTGCAAGTTAAAATGTTCCGCCAGTAGTAGAGGCCGGCCAGAAATATATGTACACATACCTAAGATATCCTAAGATGCTCACAACACTGGCGGAACCTAGTCCCTAAGATAGAAATTTTGGTGCCTTAACAATCAGGTTAAATTATTTGGTTCCCGATAGAAACAGACATACGTAAATCGCA
Organism: Papaver armeniacum; assembly: GCA_023531295.1. Classification (NCBI taxonomy): domain Eukaryota; kingdom Viridiplantae; phylum Streptophyta; class Magnoliopsida; order Ranunculales; family Papaveraceae; genus Papaver; species Papaver armeniacum. Next base: position 26,267 of record JAJJWW010006193.1, on the reverse strand, counting down.
TTGTTACGCTTGCTTAGACGAATGCCTAGATTGCAAATATCTATATACTTCAAAATGTGATAGAAAACCGCATTGTAAGATTCATTTTGACAATGCCAGAGATGTTAGATTTCCAAATTATCTTTTAGAGTTGACATAAAACCGGTTTGCTCGATCCCGATTTCCACAATGCCAACTTTGATTAATTCATTTCAAATTCTCTTTTATTTCGCTCAAGTAATCATCATACATTGATTACAAACTTTAAATTAAAACAACAAAGGAATGGATTGCACCGATTCAAAGATAATCTATTTCCATCCCTTTTCAACAATTGCGAGCCTTGAGCAATTCCCAATCTGTTCAAAGACATCGTCCTGAATGGGGGTGTCAAGGATCATCCTCATTGGCTCTTCTTCTTTTCAACGTATTCCTTTCCCTTCATATACACCCATCACACCCATCGATAGGTTTACAATGGACCTTGTGGTTTTCTTGACTCGCTTAGTTCAACCGCTTTGTCAAACCATTGAAACTCATCGCACTTTGGGTGATTCAAACACCTCTGTAAACATTCTTCCATTTTCAGATCACCAGTTTTTGGTAAAATTAAAACCGGCGTGTCCCATCACAGCTTCTACACTTTGAATAAATAAATGGACACCCATGGCCAGGTGAGAAGGTGACTTGCAAATTTGACACTTGCAATGATGATTCGTAATAAAAATTGTATTAGTTTTCCACATAGTATTGAAGAGCATGTTGTTAGGAAATATACTTACTTTGGTGATAGAGGTAGATGATGAATCCCCCATTCTTTGAGCCGTGCTTGGTTACTTGAGATAATGGTTTTTTTTAGTGTTGCAAATAGAGGTAGATGTTATTTGGTGCTTGATTTGTGTGGGTTTTGCCAAAGGGAATGGGTGATGTTATATAGAAATGATGCTCAACGGCCATATTTTTTTCAAAAAAGTAGCCAAGCGATTTTTGACTAGTTCGGCAGATAGATATTACTAAACAAAATGCCGGTATTATATGCATATTTTGTTAGTTTCCGTAAAGTTTTTACGCATTACCTAAGCATCATAGTGTTATACCATGCAAGCAGCGGATCATAATACTGCATATGTTTAGTTCCACCTAAGTACGGTTTCGAAATTGAATGCTAACGGCTAGTTTTTTAAACAATACACTTGAAAACAATAGTTCCGGCGTGGGATAAGTTACTTAGAGGCCACTAAAGTGGAAAAGATCCGTTATGTCCACATCTATTTAAAGGAATGGATGCACCCATTGCGCTTGATACCGCACGGGATATATCTCCAATGGATTATCAATCACTAACCGACAAGTTCATCAATTCACTGGAGAAAGAAAACACATGAGGAAAATATTGTCAACCCCAACAGAAATCAATCATCAACCACGCCAACTCCGCCACGTACTAGAAAACTAAGAAGGAAAGAAGAAACCACCAAGTCAATTGCCGAATGGAAGAAGAGATAATTAAGAGAAAAAGAGAAGAAGAAGAGGAAGCAAAGCTTGAACGTTATTGTCGAAAATTAGATAAGATAAAAGCGGAAGCTGAGGAAGAGGTTAAACGTCAAAAGAAGCTAAGATAGAAGCAGATGTTCAGAGGAAACAGAGGGATTAGAAATTACTACATAGCATCTGATTAGCTTGAGGATCAACGCCTTCGTGATGTTTTTTGGGCCTTGTAATGACCGGTTCTTACCAAGATAACAAGTTTGACCGTAAGAAACGCATAATTGAATACGCACATCAAATAGTACGCATTAGAACAATCGCACTCATCAAATCATGTCTCAAATACAACGAATTTCTTGCAAGATACAATGGTGATAGGTATGAAGCTCAGATGCATATACGAAGTGGAGAAAAGAGCCTTTAGGCATTTCGGCAGCCCTCTACTTGTTCAAGCTCGTTCCAATAAATCATTAAATTGTAATACCGGCAGCATTGGTATGTAATTAACTATGCCGGATTTGGTGTTATTATGTATAATTGAAGCACCAACGGTCTTATTTTTCAAAAAACTAGCCGCTTTATTTGAAATTAACAAGTACCGGCGTATTCGCAATTATACATGTAATGCCGGTATTTGTTGCCGGCTCGGAACCATGTTGTTACACAATGCCTAAGACGGGGCCACATATTTGGGATAATCTCCGATAAGAAATTTACTTGTACCGGCGCGTATGACACATTAACTACAATGCCTAATTAATGTAATTTCAAAAACTAGCCGTTGAGGTTTTCCTCTATATAAAGAGAGCTAATACTTGAACCCAAATGCCCAAAATTCGTGTGTTCATATATATCTCCTTGAGAATCTTAACTTAAGAAACCCTAAACCCTAGAATAGTGATCTATAAATAGCTTATTATAGAACCTAATCCCACATACAACAAATGGCATCGTTTGACTCCGAGGAAGATTTAGCAATCACCCAAGCATGGTACGCCGAAACTCGCCCCTTCAACTATAGATAGCAAAGACGCGGGATTCCATGTGGTTGAAGATTTTTAGGAAGTTTGTTCACGACACAGAACCCTAAAGGAAGAATCTGCCAACAAATCGAGCAACGACACGACATCATCCTAAATGCCGTGGGTTGAGTATCTAAAATGAAGTACCAGATCGATAACGCTCATCACAATAGGTTGCCCCCAACAACTCGTAAGTATCTTTATGAATAATTCGGCAATCTACTATTTTTCAATTTTTATGTAACCAACAAAGTTTGTGTGTTGTTTTTGTAGCATGATGCCGTGAAAGCGCTTTTACAAGAAAAGGGAGAACCATTCATGTTTGAAGCCAACGTGAACCATATTGTAACCAAAGTCACTGAGCACCACCACCGGGTGAATCGAAACGGATTCTTCTTAAGAAGATTGAAAGTTTAGTTGTATTTGCTACTGGTTTTTCGTAAGGTTTTGTGGGTACATCTCTATGTAAACCTCACGACTATAACTCGTCCCTATTGGGTCACCAAGTGGTTTAAAGGCTTGATGCACGTAAGCAGTGCATTCGTGCTTCCTCAACACAAGGATTACATTTGAAATAAATTAGAGTTCCGGCTTTTATGTTGTTTTTGCTAGCATGATACCAAAAATAATCAATTTGTAATACTGGATAGTTGATATGTATTTTCTATGCCGGATTTATGACGGTTACGATTTCCTACTAGTTTGACAGTTACAATTTCATTCAACTTGTTTGACGGTTACAAGTTCATTCAACTTGTTTGACGGTTACAATTTCAATCAACTCGCACGTGTTTCAAACTACTCATGCTATATAAGTGACGGGTTTGGAAAGAAAATATTCAATCTATTCAATCTCCTTAGATTTTTTTTCGCCTTCTATACCAAAGCAATGGCTCGCCGCAAACCCAATCCGAAATACCTGATGCGCAAAAGTCCTCAAGAGTCTCCCCGAAGCTGACGAATGATTTGATTCGTAAGTGATGTATAACACAAAGTCTCCTTTTTGAATTGAAGTACTTTTAGGGTTTACCCAATAATATATAATACAAAGTCAAACATGCTAGGGTTCATGACGGATTGAAAATTCTGATTAGGGTTTTGAAATTGAATTCTAGTAACATGAAATTCAATTTTAGTCAATTGAATTGAGTTTGAAAATCAAAACCCAAAAACACTCAAGAACTCGTAAAATTTACGTAAAACCGCATAGATGTATATTGCCATTTAAGAATGCCGAATTTCCACCGCATCTATTCTCCATTTTATTTTTCGATGCTTGTTTTGGTCCCTAAAATTGTGAATCCACGGATACAATTCAACCAAAAACCGCATTCAACGTATTAATATTGGATATGCCGGTATCTTCCTACTTAATGTATGGTAACAATTGATACACCTGGGTTTGTTTTTCATAACGCTTAGAATTTTCTACAAATAACTCAATATAACCGGCATAGTAGTATTTTTTTAAGTAATGCCGGAAGTTATACCGGCTTTGTCGTATGTTATTTTGATATGCCGGTTTTCGGTCCCTAAAAATTGTGAATCCCTGGATACAATTCAACCAAAACCGGCATTCAACGTATGGTAACAATTTATACCGGTTTGTTTTTCATACGGCTTAGAATTTTCTACATATAATTCAATATAACCGGCATAGTAGTTTTTTTAAGGAATGCCGGTAGTTATACCCTCGGCTTTGTCGTATTTTGTTTTGATATGCCTGTTTTGGTCCCTAATATTTGTGAATTCCTGGATACAATCAAACCAAAACCGGCATTCTCCGTTATATTCTTTAAGATGCTTGGTATCAGTTCCGGCATTTCGTATATGTCTATTTATGCTGCCGGTTTTAAGTATGTTCCTTTTGTATGCCGACATGTAGTATGTAACTCAATTTAACGTGTTGGAACATAGGTCTCACGCACCAAGAAAGGACAAAGGAAAAGGAAAAGTCATTTGAAGAATCAAAGCGTAAGTCTTCTCGACGTAAACGTCAAAATCCGGCTATCATAAGGTCACACCGGGATCCTATAGCGACTCAACAAGCACTGATGATGATGATGAGTGGGAAACTCCACCAGAACCGGTAATAGCAGGTGGCTCATCCTCACAAGCAGGTGGTTTAGGACAAACTGATGATGAAAAGGCACCCCCTCTTCACTTCCCTGATAAGTTAGAGTTGATTCCTGTCCGCAATGATGGCAAACATTGGGGTCAACCGATAAACCCGCAACTTTATTTTCGTATAAAGACTCTTGGGCTCATGGATCTATCAAACTTATGTAAGACGTTTGTATCTTATTATTATATTATTTTCTTGTGATCAATTTAATTAAGTTTGTTGTGTTTTTATAGGACCACAGAAAGCCTCGTGTTAGCCGCCATCAACAATCGGATGTGTGCCTTTGGAGGATGAGTGTCCCATTGCTCAACAAATAGTCGAGCATCCTACGGGTTGTATCATGCGATAGAAAATTATGTGGCCACCGATACCGCCATCAACAAACTGCTTTTGGAGAGGTTTTATGGTGAAACGACACCATGCATTTTTAATTTTGAGCGAGATGACCATTATCCCCCAAGATGTCCAAAGGATAATAGGACTAGAGGTTCTTGGGAAACCGGTTAAGGTTGAGACAAGTCGAAGGACCTAGGGTGGGAAAAAGATCAATGAACTCACGTAAAAGTTGTTTGGATGGAACAAGGAAACCACGTTGGCAAATTTGTACAAGAAAACGAACTCAGACAAAGACTATAACATTCGTCAAACTCATTCAACCGTTTGGGAATACGAAGAACAGGGAATTGACTCCCGTGCACAAGCTCAACAAATGGCACACCGCATATAAGGCTGCTCATTTTGGGAACCGCTATATTCCCGACTCTAATGGTAACAGGTGCATATGAAACAACCTATGATTCTTGGATCCGTTGGAAGACGTTCATAAGTATTCATGGGGCCTTTGCTTTCTTGGCTCATTTTTTGGCGAAATGCGTCGAGCTTCTAAGGCGAAAGGCCGTCAATTTAATGGGAATTTCACCGTGATTCAGGTAAGGTGAACTACCTATTTTGTGATTGTTATCGTTACATTTGTTAGTTTCCAAATGTTTATTTTCTTATAAAATTTATGGAGCACGGTGTGGGCTTATGAACACTTCCGAGATTTGTTCATAGGGTATAAAGGATTGGAAATTTGGCATGATTACCAACCGAATATGGCTCTAGCTCAAATACTACTTCAAAAATACCCCTTCGCCTAACAAGAAACGTTTTACAAATGAGATTGGCTCGACTCGTTTTCTGTGGAACACGTTGTGTTCGACCCTTATAGAATGTCAGAGGAGTTCACCTTCAGAGACACGAAAATGTTTCATTTTACAACGGACCGTTCTTTCATCCAAAAGGATTTGTTATGCATAACCCTCTCCGCGTGATGCGCCAACTCGGTTATGCGGAAAAGATCTCACGGATACATCTTATCATAAATATTCTCACGACTTTACTAAATGCCAATCAAATGAGAACCATACTATGGTATGCTATACCGAGAACCAATTTCTATTATTGGATCGAAAGGGAAGAAAGAAGAACTTTGTTTGGATAGGGGTGATTGGGAATTGGTTGAGAACGGTTTTGATAGTGAACCAACATTCCTAAACGGGCATCTACAAAGTACTCACATCCTTATGTTGTACGCCCGGATACTGATGAGAGGTCCCTCCACCACCAAAGACGTCCCTCCACAACTCCATCATGCAGGACTTCTACAAACTGCTACGTTGTTGGTGCGTTCATTACTATTCTCTTAATCTATATCTATCAACTTATAAATTTGTACGTACTAAATACATGTTGAAAAATCCGAATAACGGCTTCGGCGGAATTGGAAACTTGGGAAGGTTCTTTAAGAAGAAGACCAAGAAAGGAGAGTTGGCGACCCGAAAGAAATGGAGAACGTCGTCAAAAAGATAGACCAAATAGAAGATACCGAGGCAAAAGACTTGTGGGGCGAAGAAGAGGGCATACAAGAGGCCAAGAAACCGAGTGATCTTGTGATTCTTTGATAATGTTAGTTTGGTTTATGTTTGTTTGTGTGGATTGGTAAACTTTGAACATCTTTGCTTCATTTGTTTTCGGTTTGGAACATCTTAACTTTACATTTGGTTTGTTTACACTTTGCGTATGTTATTTTATGGTATTTGGTCTTTGCTTATCCGTACTTAAGTTGTTATTCCAAGACAAACGAACATATTTTGCAACGCCTTGCATGAGAGCACCGCCCGTAGTAAAGTTTGAATTAAATCACAATGGCACGTACATGGCATATGGTTCAATGATTACAATTCAAACTTCCAAAAAACAAAAGGTGGCGTATTAGTGAACCACATTAATCCAAATTACTCAACATTAATCCAAATTACTCATCATCGCTTCCACACGTATGAAGTTGCAACTCCTCCTCCTGCGGGAGGTTTCTTTGATAAGGCCAAAGCATCCCATAATTGGTGATTCTCCTGGCTTCAACGCCATCCATCCCTTCCATATATTTGGATCTAGTTCCTTGTTTTTAACCATCCCACAAACAGTGGCAATGGACAATTGTCCTTGAGTTTAAGAATGACGAAATGATTGTCGTTCACGACGCCAAAACAACTCTTCTCGTCTTAAGGGATCCCTCGCATTTTTGCCATTTTGGTGTAAATGTAGTGACTACAGTGGGGGTAAAATAATGAACAACACAATTAAATGTATCCGCTACTAGATGCCCACAAAGCGGCATCCTCATCCAATATTGAGAAGGAAGAAATGCCATCTCCAGCCGGGTCCTTGCACTTGAGCACACATATCATCAAACACCTCGTCGTGACCAACCAATTGCTCATAAAAGCTCCTCTTCTTCACAAGTTGATCGGCCATCCTCATTCTAGCATATCGGCATGGTGTCATTCCTTTACTAACAGCCGTATCGAAGATTCCTAATTGTTCAAAGGGTGGCGGCATGATAGCCACAATTTCCATCTCCATCGACATCATCCGTGTACACAACAAACTCGCGAATAACCTCGAGTTGATCTATGTAAGACTTATCTTCGTATGGTAGTGTCTATAAGTCCTACCCGCTTGCGAATCCTTATACATCGTCATATTACCAACTTTTAGCTTAATTATATCCAAACCATCCTCTTGCAATCTCTACCCTACAAATGTCTTCGGTATGTGACGGGAGATTATACTTCCTTGGCCTACCCTACGCCTTTTCAATTGAACCTCGAGATACATCGATCACTGGTGTAGGTTCGGAATGCTCACCTTGTTGCCCTTGGTTGCTTAAAGTTGGTACTTTCGGCGGCCTTCCCGTTTCCTTTGAACCGCGGATACATCGACTATTGGTGTAGGTTGAATGCTCACCTTGTTGCCCTTGGTTGCTTAATGTTGGTAAATTCGGCCTTCCCATTTTCTTTTGAACAGAATGGATACATCGACGATTGGCGTAGGTTCGAATGCTCACCTTTTTGTCCTTTGTAGCTTAATGTTGGTACCTTCGGCGGCCTTCCCCTTTTTTTGAAGCTCGGATACATCAACTATTGGTGTAGGTTCGAATGCTCACCTTGTTGTCCTTGGTTGCTTAATGTTGGTACCTTCACGGCCTTCCCCTTTTTTGAAGCTCGGATACATCAACTATTGGCGAGGTTCGGAATGCTCACCTTGTTGTCTTTGGTTGCTTAATGTTGGTACATTTGGCGGCCTTCCCCTTTCCTCTTAACCTCCGTACATCGACTATGGGTGTAGGTTGAACTCGTCGATTGTTGTTGACTTGATATCGGTTCCTTCCTCGGCCTACCCCCTCTTGTTTGGAACAGTCGTTTCAATAATCTTGCTTTCCGAAATCTCACTTGCACATAGATCTCGTTTTTTAGTTGCCGCGAGTTCCTCTTCACGTCGAGTCATTTGTTTTAACTCTTTTCTTTGTTTCTTCCTTGCAATTTTAGTTTGTGGTCTACCCGTCGGATCTCCTTTTCTTGGCTCTTCACTTTGTGCTATCCATGGCCGTGTAATTAGTCTTAGTTGGCTAAGCAATACTTGTCGGGTAGCCGAGTTTCCACGTGAGTAAGCTTCATAAAATTCTAAAGCCTCCTTTGTATCCCATGGTGATTGTCCGGGAGCTTCGGTAGGGGAAGGTCGAAAGATAATTGCTTCCAAAAAAGGATCAATAACATCAATAGGTATCGTACTTCATACTTCACAAGCATATGACGACACGGAAGCCCCAATGAAGACATGTCGGGACAAATACACACATCACCCTAGCCTAAGCTTCTCATATTGCCTTTGTCTCATCATATGGTTTATTGCCCAACGGAGACGTTAAACTCTATTCCTTGGAGCAACTTAGTATGTTCAAGAAATTGAGTCATCCTTTCCATTGAGCTTTTCTCAAAAGCCTTCTTGATCCTATCGATATCGGCCTTAAAGTGTTGCTCCATTGCCTCGGTGACCGTAACCACATTTCCTGGCCTGAGGACCGGATGAGATCTTTAAATCTCCCATGAGAGGACTCGCTATACTAGTTGCTTCATTCCCAAATGTCTATAACGATTTGTCCACGCACGCACAAATTTTTCCTTGAACTTATCCAACCAATTATCCCATACAATATGAGACGGCACTTGGATACACTTCGTTATATTTGGCAATAAAGTTGTTCAATCTCTTTTCATACATGTCCTCTGTAAGAGACCAATAAACTTTCTCCCAATCCTTTAGAAATTCCAACCACCTTTTATGATTTTCATAGTGTTCTTTGTCGACTCGCTCTTTAATCTTTCCTCTTTCATTTTCTTCTTCTTCGGGTGATAGTTTCTCTTTGCGAACATCTTCCTCTAGTTGAGCAATCATTCTATTCTTAATATCAGCCCTTTGAGGGTTCAAACAAAGCATGACAATGTTTTTTCACATTTTCACCTATATGATATGTACAAAGGAAATTTTGTGCATCCGGATATACGTCGGATATGGCATTCATTAGTGCGTCAAATTGATCGGTTATGATGACCTTCGGAGAACGATTTTCCGGGAACAATAATTTCAATTGCCGCAATGCCCAATGATAATTGTAATCCCTCTCGTTCTCCATTAAACACCAAGCCAATGTGAATGTTACCTTGTCCGATGTTTGCCCCACGATGTTGAACAACGGCATGTTGTATTTGTTTGTCTTGTATGTGCAGTCCATCATAAGAACATCACAACACGTATGAGCCAATTGTGAAAGCAAAGGATGCGAAATGAATATTTGAAGCGGCTTGTTGTCCGGACCTCTTTTAATGATACGCTGTAATTGTGATCCCAAGCTATCTTTTCAAATTCTTGCATAACACTCCTCCCTTCCCATTCCAACCTTCTAATGGTTGCTTGTGCGCTATAAATTGTGACGAGTGAAGAAACGTTGGTCTTATCCTTTTCCTTGAAGGTTCTGAGAATCACTCTTGGTTTGATACATGCTTTGGTCATCATCTTTACATCCTCGGGTTGATCGGGTTTTAGCTTCGCAACTAGGGGAGTGACCTTCAAAATCATTCGGATCGGGGTGGTTGTGACGGCCAAACCACACCTTACATTCCCATTCTTTTTCTTCTACTTTTGAACCTCTTAGATAGAATACAAGCTTAAAAGGGCAAGTCATCCTTCCGCGTAGAATCGGTCTTGTATACCTTGTTAGTCTTCTTTTCATATACATAACCCTTTCTCTTATGACTATTTTTCTCATTGTATTTTCCACTTCTCTCGCAAACCATCTCAAAACGAATCGATGAACGTTGGGAATTCCTCACTAAGACACACATGTTATTAAGAGCCGTTGCTTTTGCCCAAGCAATTGCTTCCTTTTCATATTTTATTCCCTACATAAGGACAACATTATAGAGATTACAAGCAAATCCCAACATAAAATTGTAAGAACTAGGTGAAAGTATTGTTTGGTAACATACCCGCGGCATTTTATAGTACTCCGACGTATCCGATGGAGCGGTTTGGAGTTTGGTTGATCGCTGGTAACAATCTAAGGAATGAATGAAAAGAAACTTGGATAAGTTCAAACCGCATTGTCGATAAGTAAATGAGACTATAGTTATTAAGAACCATAACGGTAATTGACTCTATATACTGGTATCGTGTTAGGATACTAAGTTGAAAGAACTAAATGCGTTTATTTGAGTTCAAAATATCATTAGCTTCAGATGTTATTCATGTAAAACTGCATTTTCGACATTTAAGTTTCTATGTTAAATAAAAACAAATATAGAATGTCATGTACTAACATTCATTTTTCTCGAATATTCCTCGGAATATTCGTCTGGTAGGTAAAAAAAATAAATTTGTAACTTAAGACTAATCTTGGTTTGAACACCACGCCGGTATGTTCTTGAATACTGGGAAATTTAGTGCTAGGCATACATATATATATGAATACTATGCGGTTACATGATACTGACATAGTATTCAAACTAAGTATCTTGGTACAAAGGTTTTTTCTTGAGAAATGGCGGTTTCAAAAAAAAAAAATCAAATTTTCCGACCTCTTTGAAGCATTACCCGTGTGTTGGGGTTGCTTGTATGATGAACATGTTTACTTTCTTGAGTTGGTTCTTCACAAAACATTTCATGGTCAAGAAAATAATGATTCAAAGGTGTTGGTTCATCATACAACAATTGTGAGTTGTTATCATTAATCGAAGATTGAAGATATGATTGTTGTTGTAATTGAGCTAAAGATTCAAAGTTTGCAAGTCTCTCATCACAATCATCTTCCATTTCAAAAAAAAAAATTCTACTCAAAATTTTTTTCCCTTTAAACTAAAACACACAAATTCAAATAAACATAAACACACATTATATCCCCCAAATCATTACTATTTTACTAATCATCATTAGTATCTAATCCCGATTAGTGAGGGTTAAATTAGGAATTAAAATTTTATTTAGATAAGGGGTAACCCAGCTAGGATATTTGGATCCCTATTTTGTCATTTAGTCATATCCCCCAATTAGATTATGTATCCCCCAATTGCGCGTTCTAAAACTACCATGAGTGATATGTCTGTTTTTGTCATTTGTTACAACAACAATGGTTGAATCTGAAATTTTACCAAACACATTTTGATTGCTTTTTTAATCAGCTTCAACTTTAATTAATATTTTCACAGCACAGCACGGCAACGCACAGCAGAAAATTGCTTTTACAAAAGCTGCAGCAATACCAAACTAAGCCTAAGAGAGGATGGAAACTACTGGTCGCTAGTGTGTAGTCAGGCCGGCGGTGCAGTAGAAAACACCCGTAAATAGCTTCTGCTAATTGAATCTGCCATTTTGAAGATCAGATGGGTATGTGGGAAGCTTTACACATATAGCCCGGAAGAGATCAAAGAGAAGAGAAACAAATCTTTGAAATTATTGTCATAATGACTTTTCCTCTAAAATCTAAGTTGTTTCTAGCTCCCCTAAAGCATATTACGGGTAGTACTATTCCGTCTCATCTGGTAAGAGTTGTGAAATAATGCTTTTGTTTGATCTTTAGTGTTTCTTCATGAAAAAATGATGATGTTTCTGATATTCTAGCTTGTTTGTTTTTCTATGCAGGGATGGCCAGATCATATCTCAATTGTCTATTTCGGTAACAGCAGCTGCTGAAAAAGTAGATCCGCATAGATAATTGAAGATCTGATATACCGGTGAATCGTTGAATTAGAGATGTTTTAAATTGTCCGTAAGAATGATATAGACATTAGCTTCTCACTCACCTAATCAAAACCCAAAGTTTCTACTTGTAACTTTCTCTTATGTTAAATTTAGAAAGATCAGTTTGGAGACCTGTTTGGTGCTTGATAAAACCTCTAACCTAAGCCAAGTGATGGTAGTGCGTGACAATTACCTATAAAGAAGACTTTCATTGGTGGTATATACGTGCTTTGGATATTGTTAGTGATTTTGAGCTGCAACTACATTTGAATTGTTTGAGAATATTTACTTGCCTACAAATGTTTACTTTAGATTACTTCATCTATAAATGGTGCTAGTGTTAGATGATAGTCACGTGCATATTTAATTACTTGATAGGACCTTCGATTAAATTCTATGTTTTGAAAAAAAGTATTGTATGGCTAGTCTTACTCTTGATAAAACCTCTAAACCTAGTGCTTTGACAAGACTGGATTATGGTTTGGATACGGGGGAGGATGTAACTCAGATTCCGGTTAGGATGCGAACTGCTAAAGATACAGGAGGATCGAAATTCTGAGATTGCATAGGGTACTTGATTAGAGATTGTGCACACGAGAACAAAATCATACCCATTACGCAAAGAAAAGGAGAAGTTTGTAATGGAAGGGGTTTTCCTTATGGTGCACCGACAACATTTTCTGATTCAAGTTTGTTTTAAAGTTTAGAATCTCCACTGATAAATCCAGCCCTACCAAGGCAATTCACCGAATCACAAAGAGGGAGTTTCCATTTTAAGTTGAAAAGTTGCATTGTTATCTTTGACCTTTCTCTCAAACAAACACAGATACAACATAAAGACAGCCATGCCGGGTTTCATTTTCACATTTCTCTCAATTAGCGTTGCAAACGTGTACGAATCCTTTTGATGACATACACAAGGTTACTAGGGAAATTCCTACGGGAAAGGCAAATTGACTAATTGCCCTCACTAAGGGATGGGCAAACCAAAATCTGGATGGATAAGGATATTCAAGTGAAATCACGGAGAGTGCGCTTCTTAACATTAGGCGAGGAGAAGGCGAAAGCAGAGAGAGACATGGACACTATCGGCACTCAAATAGTAACAGCAGCAATTCCTTCACCGGCCTAGTATCGAAGGTCTTGAGCAAAGAAAGACGCAGCTTTCATCACTTCATCAAACAAACACGGTGTGTTGGCTTTGGGAGCCGTCAAGTTTCATCTTCTGTTTTAGATGGTGGAGACTCAGACTGGCCATCAAGATATGCCTACTTGTATGAGTTAATTTGTGTAGATGCCACTTTCCAAATAAGATATAAACAGGTAAAGACTAGTCCTAGAATATTTCTTTCAAAAGATAGAGTAGCTATGAACCAGTTTGCTCTGTAACAAATAATGAACAGATCAATGTTTTTGTCAGGTAGATAGGTAAGAGTGACTTGGGAAACAGAAGAACTGATTCAACAACAAACAAATGCAGGGATATATCAATTCAAGCGAAAATAGTCGGCCGACCAAAGGGAGGCCTTCTATAGGATCAAAAATATGCAACATGTCAGACACAAGGAATGTCCAGGAAAATTAAAATTGGTTTTTTGTTTTTTTCAATTTCATCAAATTAAGATCCAATTTGAGATAATCATTCAAATTGATCGAAAATTTTCTTCAAATACAGTCATTGTAACAAATTTCATGTTCAAAATTCTGGGAAAACTCCATTAAATCGTTGAGAATTAATCAATTTCATTATCATGTTCATTCAAAATACAAAAGAAAATGTATGGATTTTAAAATAAATCCAATTCAAGGATCAATAAAAGAAAAAACTACTTCAATTTAATTCAAATAGAACTTAAAGTACCCATTTAATTAAACGATTTAATCTTTCATTTGAATTAACTCGAACAAATTTACACTAAGAAATCTGTTTGATCAGGGAAAAAAACAGAGTACCACATACTCGTCACAGGAAGAAGATGATGGTTCCGGGTCGGGTTACTGGGTTCGGTATGGAATACCTGACCGACCCACCGTTATCAGCCCACTTTTTCTTCTTTAATTCTACCATTATCCCATATTCGGACCTATACACAATTTCTTCTGTGGTTTAGCGCATTCAGAATCAATATGATCGGGGGGAATCACACTTAAAAAAAGAAAAGAAAAAAAGAGACCCATTTTTCTAAATCACCATAAACTAGATGACCGCGTGCGGTGGGGAGGCCGATGATCTGATAAGAATTTAAGATTCATTTTTTTTTTCTATTTGAATGAAATTGCAGAAGCAATTGACGTAATTCGATTGATGTCATGGAAATTTCAAAGAAGTTTAAACTGGAAATTTGTTTCTCTAACTGTGTTTGATTGAAATTTTTGAGCAATTTGTTTAATTATCTCAGATTGTATCTCAATTTCATGAAATTCTTATATAAAAAAAATCAATTTTAATTTCCTGCACAAAGTTTGTGACTGACAGAATGCAGATTTCCCATCACATAGAAGGCCTCCCTTTGGGTCGGCCAAAAACACACACACAATCAAAAAAACTAAAAATAATCATTACTTACCATTACATCTAATTTCTAGAGGACCTTTGTAAGATCTCTGAACTTCATTGTCATCCTCCTCTTCCAAAAAAAAGTAATTATCCCTTGAATCCCTTCTAATTGAAGAAGAACTACATATTAACAAATATCTTCTTTGTACTACTGGGAAAACAAAGATTTTCCTCAATACAATCCAAGTATAATGATATACTACAACAAAAACCCATAAATCAAACCAGGAGCAAAGCACTTCTCTGAACAAAATTAAGGAAACCAAAATATGGGCTTTAATTTTATGTGTCTATCCAAGGAGAATAGTTTTCAATGAGAATAGGATTTGGTTTCAATGAATTTTAGATCTCCGAAAGAAATGAGTTCGGAAATAACAAGGAGAAGAAACCGATCAGGGTTTTTGTTAAAAAGAATGGTCAAATGTGTATGCGTATGTTTTTACTCTTTGGTGCATTTAAGTAATAATGAGAATGAAGGCAGGTGTGTGACGTGTGTCTGATAGTTAGACATGTGTTTGGAATATGTGGAGTTTTACCCTCTACACTTTTTTTCGTTTCTTTTCTACTGATAACATTTACATCTACTAATCTCTGAATCACTAAACCAAAAGTGGAGCTGGGCATGGGTGCATCAAGGTTTTTAAAGCCTGAAACGGAACGCGACTTTTTTTTGTATTTCTAAGAAGCGATGTGTATGTTGAAACGTGAAGCGTCGTTTCATGATTTATGGTTGAAATGGATAAATGTAGGAAGATAATATTTATATAAATGTAATATATATCTAAGTATTATCAAAAATTAAGGCATGGCACAGTGGTTCAGTTTGCTCCATGTAAATAGAGCGCCAGGGGTTCGAACCCCCTCAGAAAGATGCACTTCAATGTTACGAGTCGAAGCGATTTGTCGGATTTTGAAGCGAAGCGTACGCTTTTAAAAACCATCGGGTGCATTATAATATTATCTTTTAGGTACAAGAATGGTTTGCGTATCCATTTAGGAAAAACAACCAAAATGATGCAAAGATATTTTATTTTTTTTGAAGCTAACGTCTGTCAAGGGAGTATTATGTCCTCTAGCATGCATATTTGACCTTCAAATCACCGTGCTAAATCTGATCCGTGATAAACTTACTATACATTTATACATTTTCTTATTAGGTAAATTTAATGTGGATCTTCGTTTCATGATTCAATATGCGATCTGATTCTTAAAATTGAAAAACGTTTCATTTCTCAAAATAGGTTATAAGGCTTTATAATTAAAAAAAAGTGATGTAAGCAGTTGGTTTACCGTCGGCCCCCACTGCTGCAGCAGTCATCTAGTTATAGATTCTAACAAGCACCCAAATTTATGTATTTAATGTAAGTATCATCACACGCTAACAACATTTACAGATTAAGTAAATCTAAACTAAACACTTGTAATCGCCGAATACAATCTACAATTGAAACTAACAAATTGAATTATTAGCTCTGAACTGATCTTTCTATGTTCATTAGAGAAAGTTGCAAGTACATAGAGCTCTACCAGAATTAGAAATGAAGACACCCTGAAATTTTTTCCTAACTAAAACCAATTTGGATATTGTGAGAAACTTACAAATCTCTAATTCAATGATTACCAATATAACAGTTGCTTGTCCCGGCCCTGGTGAAAACTTCCTACCCAATTTTGGTTGTAAGGTGAAGACAGACCTGGTGATACCTCCCCAACCAATCTGGTGTGTTTCTGCAGCCAAAGAGAATCTGGAGATGCTGAAAGACTTGGTTAAATCTTACATATAGAGATGGGACAAACCCTGCATAGAAAAACCAGAAACACTAAGTCAATTGTGGACTAAGATCAAGAATGAAAATATCAACCAAGAATTTTTTTTTGCGTATCCTACCTCTACCGCTCTCTCATGAGGATTAGAAAGGAACTAACAACTTAGATTTGAGAGGATAAGTTATTATGACAACAATTTTAAAGATCTCGTGTCTTCTGTCTTCTCTTTGATCTCCACCAAAATTTGTATAAAGCTTCCAACATGAAACCAAACCTACTTTTATCATACACCCCCATCCGATTTTGGAAACGACAAGAAGAACTACTCCGGCCTCTTGGTTTTTCCGCCTCCCTCACTCACAGATCGACACCTCCACTCTCACTCAACATCTACAAAAATATTAGGAATTTGGTTCACTTATAAGGGAAGTGTATGATTTACTAGAATACCCCTTATCTAAACCGGATATTTCTATAGTAAGCGAGCAAGCACTGTTTCCGGAGCCTATCTTGATAATAACTGGAGGGAAGCTTTCCATGAAATAACTTGATTCACTGCCAGATGACCTGCCATTTGAGTTTCTAGCAATAATCCCAACATAGCTCTCGTAGTCTTTAGTAGTAGCATCTACATTTATCTAAATTGTACCACTGCATTGCAATAATTTAGTGTATAAGGTTGAAGCCTCATAGAGGACTTTACTGATGAGAAGCAATTATGAGACCTTGAGTGATATGATAGATGGCTTATAGTTCCATTGCACTGCCTACAAAGCTTGCAGATCATATCATGACCTCCGAGTTAAGAAACATTATTCACATCTAGGTTGCAATTTTCAGTTTGTTCATAGTTATAAAAGTACAAGTTAATCTTTTGAGAGGAAACATCAATACGGAAAATTGTGGTTGCTGATGGTGGTGCTTTAAAACAATTGGCTGCCATGTCTTGCTGTTGCAGGGATGTTGGGATCTGGTGTTGCTTACTGAAACTTAAACAAGGCAATCCATAGATAAAAACATAAATCTCAGAGGCATATATGTACATTTTAAGAATGCAATCATAAAATATATGTAGATTTTAGGATGCAATCGCAACTTAACAAGCCGCAATTAACAACACCAAGAAGTCATACATAAAGATTACTAACTGAACATACATTTCAGTTATAGAGGATTTTCGTCTGACTGTATACAAATGAACAGATGTGGTCGTGGTTTACATTCATAAGTGGTACCACTCTCAATCTGTTAGATAATTTCATATTCATAGGCACAACACAATACATATAAGTAACCAAATGAAACCAAAGAACAAGTCACAGATCCACTTAAATTAATCTAAAATTTACATATAAACAAAAAGGAGGATCTTTAAGAAAAATTAGCAGAAGACTTAGACTTAGCCAGATAAGATGGATTAACTAATACAAAAATTAGATTCTGAAAAAATAAATATTATGCGATAGGAAACCTTATATTGTAAAAGAGTCTTGGTACAACACCGAAGCCTCACAAACAAGCACAAGCTGATTCCACGGATCATCTAGAAACGAATTTTAGAACTCACAGGTTTACAACAACAACAGATCATGATTTTCTGAGAGGAAAAGTCATTGTGAGGGCCATGAATTTGATGTTTCTGTTGTTTCTGGATCATGATGATGAAGAAGAAACAACATGAGAGAGATTCTAGAGTTAGGGTTTGGTTTAGGAGGCGGAAAAAAATTGTGGACAACTAGCTCCACATATAAGGCTTAGAGATCTAGCCTGTAAAGTTCGGGCAAAATCTCACACTTGTTTATCGACCGACCGCATGTGCACAACAATGTAGTTTCCCCGCCCGATGGAAGCCTTTTCTTTTTCCTCCCTTATAACGTGTTACTTGTTTGGCAACATATTAGAGTATATCTTTCTTTATAACTAGTTTCTCACCCGTGCGATGCACGGGCCTGTTTTTCGTTTAGGAATATTAAATGCTTCTTATAAAATGGGTAGTAAAACGGTAATTGTAATATTTTTTTAGAAACAAAAAAAGCTAATATTTTTGTTATTGGTTGTATCAAGTTGGAAACAATTTATAATAGCTTGGTATTCTTAAAAATAAGCAAGACATATACCCGAAACTCTTTAAAAATAGCTTGGTATTCTTACGTAAGTACATCCAATGTGGCGTAGAGTCCAAACTAAAATTGTATTTATGTAACTAGCATCAGACACCAACCAACATTTATAGATGAAGTAAACCTAAACTGAATACTTGTAATAGCCAATAAGATCTACAATGGAAATTTTCACTAACAACTGAAACTGATCTTCCTATGTTCATAAGAGTAAGTTACAAGTATATACAACAATACCGAAATCAGCCATGAAGACACCCTAAATCTTTTTCCTAACTAAAAACTTAAAAAATCTCTAATTTAATGATTACCAATATAACAGCTGCATGTAGCGCAAACTTAAAAAATCTCTAATCTTCTCCCAACTGATCTATTTCTCTATTCAGTTGCTTCATTCAAAGACAAAGACACATATTCTTTGACCAATTTCTCTATGGTGGTTTTACAACCAGCAAGAATATTGAGATGAAGAATGAAAATACCAAACACCACCATCATTTTACAGATCATACCTATGAAAGAGATGTGAGACTAGCTAAATCTTCCCATATCAGGATTGGAAGGGAACCGATAATTTAGATCTGAGAGGAGAAGTCATTATGACGGCAAATTCAAAGATCTGTGACCCTCTTCTTTTGATCTCCACCAAGCTGTGTATAATGGTTCACCAAAACTAATTTTATCATAAACCCCCATCTGATTTTGGGAACCGGCAAGAAGAACTGCAGTTACTTGTTTCTCCGCCTCCCTCACGCTTCCAGCCTCCACTCTCACTCACAAAATCTACAAAAATATTAGGTCTTGGTTCATTTATAAGGGGAATATGAGATTTTACTAGAATACCCTTTATCTAACCCCACTGGCCGGGCAGTGACCAAACATCTTTCTGGAGAGTATCTTAAATTGATTTGTGTTGTTAATCTACTCAACAAAATGGTATATGCCAAGATTATCAAACTGATAGCTTTGTGATACCTCGGCAGAAATAGCAGATAGACACATCTAAGAAGCTATCTCGGCAACCAAAGCGGCCCCGATACGAAGAGGAGAAAGCAACCATGTTTCACTACAATGGATGTGCCTAGCAAAGCTAGAAAGATTATGGGAAACTATATTGATAGGGTCGATCTTCCAAGGAGGGGATGGGTTAGAGAATTTGAGCAGGTTCACCACTAACTGGAGTCCCCTTCGATGGTACACCTGTCCAGGCCAATCTTCTTGGCAAAATTCACAACCTGCAAAAAAAACTTGAGATGACGGCACAAACAGGGGGAGCTTTCAATGAAATAACTGGATTCACTTCCGAAAGGGAGGAGACCAGCTTGGACTTGTGTTGTTCTGAACAAAATGACCTTGAGTATCATCAGAATTAAAAGCCTCATTAGGTCGCAGTTTTCAGTTTGTTCGTAGTCATAAGTGCCTTTCACACTATAAATTTTGGCATACTAAGATTACAAAAATTCTGACCAGTCATATTCCCAATTTTTTCAATTATATGCTATTACTGATTAATATTCTTTTTACAGACAAGGGGGGGAAAGAACTAAAAAAGGACTAGTGCGGCAACAAGTATACAAACAGAGTAGAAATTAAAGCATCATTCTCGTTACAAAAGACAATTACATAGAAATTAGGTTAGCCGTGAGCAAGAGCTGCAAGCCAGCATCAGAAGACTATAACAAGGCAAGCCATAGATAAATACACCTAAGGAGCATATGCTCAAAGTAACATACATTTTAAGATGCCATCGTTACTAAACAACAAGCTGCAATTAACAACATGAAAAAGTTATACATGAAGATTACTAATTAAACAGTTCTGGAGAGAATGCAAAATAAAAACATAAAACATAATGCACAACAATTTGATAGGGTCAAGCAAAATGAACATTGCATTCTGGAGATAAAGCAAAATGAAAAAATTAATAAAACGTAATGGACGACAACAGTTCTGGAGAGAAAGCAAAATGAAAAAGTCGACAAGGGATCAAGGCTTTCCGCCATTTTACTGAACCATGGGCAAGAAGCATGGCTACTCAGGTTAAAGCTACATCGGTATACATTGCGTTCCTTCTACAGACATGCAGCTTCGAATTGTCACAAAGATAGAGCAACGCAACCCCATATACCAAAACCAAAAATCACTAACAAATTTGACGTGCATTTTTTAGTTGTTCAACCAACCAACAATCACTAACACACTCCCCACATAACAATGTAAGCAAGCAAGCATCTTCTCTGTAAATATTTGCCAGGTCATGCTGTGGTGTAAATACTCCCTCCGTCCCTATTATATAGGCGGAATTTTGTTTTTTGCTTGTCCCATTAGATAGGCGGTCTACTATTTCCTAGATGAATATTTCTACATATACCCTTATTTATGGTGCATAGGTAATTGTGTTACTAATAGGACAAGGGGTAAAATATGAAAAAACATAAAATATTATGAATCCAATGTTCTTTTCTTAATATAAGAGAATTGTGTCCCCCGCCTATATATGTGGGACGGAGGGAGTATGAATTAACGTTGGAAAACGAAACTATTTCAGCGACAAAATACAGGGATATCTGCATACATAGGAAAAACTATACAACATTCAAACAAGGCCTGCTAGTTATAGCATGATACAATGAATACTATCTGCCACATTGCAGTTTGTCACAGCCAATGGAAGCCTAACCGAACTGCAACGGAACATGTTTCAATCATCTTACCATGATAATAGTGAAAAAATCATTACCAAATTTCCCCTGCATTTTTAGAAGTTAAACCAACAAACAATTTACTAGCACACTCTGACACAACGTTCAGGCGGAAGTAAGATCCAGAGAATCAATTAATAAAGATCCAACTGATTAGTAGTTCCAACTAATGGCTATAAGTAAGATTCTGTTATTATTGACAATCGCAATCGTGATGCTATCAAGCTCAAATTAAATCTAAGCTGAAGTAAACATTTGTTATCGTAAGTAAGTCGGATACCCGTAATCATAAGAGTTAATTGTCACAATCTCAATCAAATCAAAACCTAGATTACAAAGCTTCTGATATGAACTATTTGCACTGTAACAAACATGAATAAGGTTGATAGGATGGACTTGGCAAACATAACGATCAAGCATCAAATATGCAGGGAGATATCAATTCAAGCGAGCTAAAAACATTTACAGATGAAAGTAAATCTAAATTAAACATTTGCAATAATTTAAAGATCTTAAAAGATCAGTTTGAAGCTTACATTTCAAATGTCGGAGAAACCCCCAATATGTATCAATGCTTAAGATAACCCTAATTGCTTAATCAGATGATTATCCTGTTTGATTTGATAAACCTTCAAACTCCAATTTCATAAACTTCCAAAGATTCACTCCACTGCCTCAAAATTTTCATTTCACTGTATGGGACACCATAGTCTCATCCCAAAACTCCAACCATGACACATCTGATCAGGGAATGTTGTCTGATAGCTCCGCTTACTTGTTTTCCCCCCACAGCGGCGGCCGCACTCACACACAGTAGTCTCCCACTCTTATCTTTACCGAAAGTTTAGGGTTTACTAGATATGTATACTGGAGTTTCTTCAATTTACTAGAATGCCCTTCAACTATCTCGAGTGACGAGTATAGGAGTATATGAGAATTAGAGGATTTCGGTGTAACTTTGTTTCTTAAACCAAGAATCTTTGAATACTAGTTGCCAATTGTTCACCCGGCCCAATGCGATTATAATAATACAAAAAAATCTCTTGAGGCAGGGATGTCACAACAGTCATGCTTGGGACCTGGAAAATGGAGGAGTAATCTTTCCAATTCTCTCACCATGGACGAAAGAATTTGCGGAAGGAGCTGGACAGGTGCGTGTCCCAATCTTGAATGACTAAAAATATATCCAACCTGAGGATGCTGAGAGT
Source organism: Papaver armeniacum (assembly GCA_023531295.1). Classification (NCBI taxonomy): domain Eukaryota; kingdom Viridiplantae; phylum Streptophyta; class Magnoliopsida; order Ranunculales; family Papaveraceae; genus Papaver; species Papaver armeniacum. The sequence goes on along the minus strand of JAJJWW010006193.1, from coordinate 3,685 downwards.
TAGTCCACGTATATTTTCCACCAGCCATAGGCAAGTCCATGAGTTTCATGCCTACTAAAAAATATTCTGAAGTAATTTATGTATTGTACAATCCCCTGCAACATTTCTCTCTGATTGAGAAAGAATTGCATTGAAATTTCCACCGATTACCCATGGATCGTCAAACAAAAGCCTAATATCAGAAAGTTTTAGCTAATACTACCTATAATAACTATAATCAGATGCTCCATAAACTGAGGTGAATTACCATTCAAAATTATCAGAGACATTCTTGAAATTAATAAAAATAGAAACAGGCTAACAGGTAGTCTTCCATCAGTAGAAATATTACATCGTTCCACATCACACTTATACCCCTAGAAGATCCTTCAGAAGCTACATGTAAGAAGTCACAATCAGAGTTACCCATAATGAAAGACTCGGTACATGTTTAGACTCTTGGATTGTGCAAATTGTTACTAATTGCATGCCTAATTGCAATTATTTTTTCCATCCTGACCCATACCCCGAATAAAGTTTTTTCCTGCCCATTCATAATTGATGCCCGATGGGTTACAAGAAGAGGATATTGATTATTTGTGCTGCATTTATGATTTGATATTCGTGAATCATATGACACCAAAAATCAATACGAGAAAAATTGTGATTGTTGATGGTGCTTTATAACAATCAGCTTTTATGGCACAGTGATGTTGGGGTCTGTTGTTCCGTACTGAGGATAAACACTTTTAATACCCATTGAAACTTAAACGAGGCAATCCATAGATAAATACATAAACCTCGAGAGGCATATGCCCAAAGTAACATACATTTTAGGATGCCATCGTAACTTAACAAGTAATTGCAAGTTAACAACAGAAAAGTCATACAGATTTACTAATTAAAACAGTTCTAGAGAGAAAGCAAAATAGTAGCATAAAACGTAATGCACAACAAATTGATAGGGTCAAGCCGAGGGTGTCGACAAAAAAATAAATTAACATTGACAAGGGATCAAGTATTTCCACCATTTTACTAAACAATGGGAAAGAAGCATGGCTACTCAGGTTAAAGCTACAGCAAGATACGTTGCGTCCCTTCTACAGATGCAGCTCGGAATTTGACGTAAAGATAGTGCAATGCAACCAAAAATCACTAACAAATTGCACTTACATTTTTTAGTTTTACAACCAACCAACAATCACCAACACACTCCCCACATAACAACGTAAGCAAGCATCATCTCTACAAATATTTGCCTATCTGCCACATTGTAGTTTGCCGTTGGAATCAAGAGCTAATTCAGCGACAAAATACAGGAATATGGGCATACATAAGAAAAAAAACATACAACATTCAAAAAAAGACCTGCTAGAAACAAGTTTATACCATGATACAATTAATGCGCACTATCTGCCACATTGTAGTTTGCCGCAGCCAATGGAAGCCTAACCAAATTGCAACAGAACAAGTTTCAATCCTCTTACCACGAAGTGAGAGATATAATAAAATCACAAAACAAATAAGAGATAGAAGGGCATACCTCGAAGCTCTTGGTTCTTGTTGCGAAGTTTCTCGGCTAAGATCTCTCCAAAGATGGACATCACTTTCAACTTGGTGTTCTGACGAGTAAGTTCTCGAATGGTGGAGCTAGACTCTGAAAAACCTTCGGCTTGAATAAAATAGCGTCGAGAGTCTAGATAGTCAAAAACACCATTAACTATGGGTCCAGTTGAGCGATGATCTCGCTCCTAGCTAATTTATCTGGAGAAGAATCGCTCAATAGTTTAATGAGAGACTCACAAAGGCGAAGTTGAGATGGATAGTTGGAAGATGAGCATGCAAGTTGAAAAATGTCAATAAGAGGTTTTGATCCTAAACCAGCCACATCAGGGGCACATGCCTCACAAGTGATGAAACTCGCCTGAGATGAAGTAGCTGTGCGAAGAGGAGAAGTAGTTAATACTGTACTCATGGAAGAAATAATAGTGACAGCTCCCGAAGGAGAAGAGATGGAGTAGTCCAAAGATGTGGGAATAATTGAAGTAACAAAAGGGGCATGTCTTGCAAGGATGCAATAACTTCCTCGCAGAAAAGTGATGGCCCGATTCGTTGCGCTCAACACTTGGGAAGTGGAAATCATACTTGAAAAGGAAGAGGAGTTCGGAGAAGTTAAAAAGATAAGGTCCTTACAAGGATTTTGAGCGAATCTATCAGTAGGAATAAAGAATGAAGAACATGCGATAGTATTCGCTTGAGATGGGGTAACAGATGGAGAAAAGATGGTGGTATTCACTTGATTAGGAGCAAGGAGTGTTCGCCAAATGATGAGGTAGTTTCACCCCGTAAGACACCTGTTGTGTAGAACTAGGCTTCTTTTTGAAACTAGGAAGAGCCATATGAGTATCAATAGTAGGAGGTTGTTTGGTTCTTCTAGACTTCTTTGCTTTCTCTCTCGCGTCATCCTGCGAATAACAATGTAGATAAGAAACAGAGGCAACAGTATTGTTTAAAAGGAAAAGGATATTTCTTACTACCTTGTTATGCGAATGCTTCCTCTTGAGAGATGTATCATCTTTGGACATTGAAAAAGAATTAGGATTTGGAACGGTAAAACGAGATCCAGAAGAAGGAGCCTTGCTGTAACAATACCAGTATGGGAATTATCAATAGCAATAGCAGAACAATAATGGCGATGCAGGAAGAACAGTAGCAAAGCAATGATGGCGGCATTAAAATTACGAACAATAATCAAAGAAAAACAAAGAGCATAACAAAAGAACTAAAACAAACCTTTGAAAAGAATCCATGAAGTGCCAGCACTAGCAGGAGAAGAGAAGATGAAAATTCAAAGAAGACTAAAATTTAAAAAGATTTTGTGAAGAGGAAAGACCGAATAAAACAAAATCTTTCACTCTCAAAAACATTAAATAGGAAAGAATATGACTAGTCGTACCAGATGGGAAAGGAGATGTGTCGGTGAAAAAGGTGGGAACGTGTGAACGGTTACGCCAAAGATCCGGAAACTTGTCGGTCAAATGAAATATAAAAAGTTGATAGGGTGCGGTAAGTAGTAAGTACAGGTGTGAAGAGGTGGTTAAGAACAAGTTCTCTCATCGCTCTTTCTATAATAAAGATCGCTAAGAGAAGAGGAAAAATGCAGGGGTTAAATATAGCATACGTAGATAGCATGCGAAGCGGTACTATTATAAGGGGGATAACGTACTCGCACGTAGCATATTCCAGATGACGAAGCTGATGACGTCATAAGGTCACGAATAAAGTGTGGAATCTGTACGAAGTTAAAGAATACGTGCGACAAGACCCGATATATGGGTGCGAAGACATCGCACGACATATCCGAAAATAGGGGCTTTATTAGCTGTCCTCCACTATGTAAAATTCCTATTTATAGGACCAGCCACCATTGTATTGAGGGAGAGACCCTTTTGGAGAGTTGAGGCAGAACTTTAGGAGAGAGAAAGTTATTTGCTCCCAAAGTTAGGGTTTTATCTTCACTTCTTTGTATTGATTTCCAAAGCTTAATAAAATTCTTATATGTGTTCTTCATCATGATTTCATAGTCTAGTTAGCAAATTATCAAAGGGGTGTGGTAGTTGGATTTTCCACTACTACATGAAGATAAATTCTTACATAAAAGATAAATTTAGAGGGATCAAGTCTCGAGCCAAGTTTATCTCTTTTA
>JAJJWW010006192.1:0-35803 GCA_023531295.1 Papaver armeniacum | reverse complement strand
GTGACTCGCGTTTGTAGGATTAGAATATCGCGACATCAATATTTCGCGAGAATAATAAATGACAGTACTGCGAAGGCGTCGCAGGGAAGAAAAATCAATGACGCATCAGATGACGACAGCCAGAACATGAGAAAAGTGTGAAGACTTGGCGAGATTTAGGAGTGTCGCGAAGACAAACACTTATACACTCGCGACACTTCGCGAAGGATTCCCGAAAATAAAGGACAGCTTAGCTGTCATCCATTATGTAATACCTTATATAAAGGGTCGAATAAGTCTGTTGTAGGAAGGGTTCCTTCTGAATTGTTAAGCAAGTCATTAAGAGAGAGAAAATTTAGAGTGATTGTAATTTCATTAGCTTTGTTCTATCATTCTATGTAAACACTTCAAGAAAATAATCAATAAAATCTATAGCAATTCATATTCAAATGAGTTAATTGGTTAAATTCTAATAAGGGGTGTAGTGTGGGATTTCCTGCAACTAAATATGCGCTAGAAACAGGGAACCGAATTACGAAAAGAATTTCAAGATCAACATTGTAATTTGGACAAATTTGGAGTAATAAGATCAACGACTTTATACAATTTACAACAAGTTGTAGAAATTAAGAAATGGCTAGAAGAAGGAATACATCGTAACAACCAACAACCGTTAGAAGAAGCAGGAGATTAGCTAGAGAAAGGAGAAATGAAACAAAATAACCTTCAAGAGTAAACATAAGGGATAGAGAAGAAAGCCAAATTCAACCACCAATTCAACCAAAGAACAAATAGAGTAATAGATTATGATAGGATGAGTGTGCATACATGGAGGTCAGATTCTATGGAGGAAAGAGAAGAAGTGCAACAATTGATAAATAGTAGACAAGAAGAGAGAAATCGAGAAGAGATGAGAGAAACAATTCGTGGAAATGAAGAAATCGTAGCGTTAAAAGCGTTAAGACAAACAATACACGAAGAAAGGCGGTTAGAAGCGGAAGAACGAGCAAATTTAACAAGGCAGAACCATGAATTAAGAATGGAAAATAGGAGGTTGCAAAATAGAAGATCAAGAAGTCATACCAGGTCAAGATCAGGATCAGTTAGAGAAGATGTGGGAAGAACGTTACCTGTAGAAAACGTTAATGATGAAGATTTGGAAAGAGAGCTAAATCTCGCGAAGGAGGTCACAAGGAAGAGAAGTGGTAGGGAGATCATCATATTCCACATCCCGAAGATCTACAGAATGGTCAAAACAACGGAAATCAAGAAGATAGGCATCGTAAAGGGAAGAATCATCTAGTTAATGAAGAAGAAGGAAGAGGAATACTGCATGGGAGAGAAACACGAAGAAAACAAAAAGAAATTGAAGATGACATTGAAAGCCATCATATCGAACAAGCACGTCTAGCTTGCGAGAGAAAGATTAAGAGCAAAATGGAAGAACGAGAGGTGAAGAAGCAATACGGCGAACAAATCCACGACAATAGAGAAAGAAGGCGCGAAAAAATCGCAAAGAATGGAAGCATTAACGAGGAATATGAAAGAGTACAAATGAGAACCGATAGACAACCAAGAAGAGAAAATGACAGATATAATGGGGTGATAATTCGTGAAAGAGGTGAAGAAGAAAGTAGCAGAGTAAGAAGAGACGAGAATGATGAACCAGAAAATATAAGTAGGCACGAACGCAGGAGGAGAGAGGCAGAGTTAAAAAGACCGATAAATTCGACCCGAGGCAAATGAACAAATTTTGAGAGAATTGCGAGATGAGAGGGATGTTGAACAACAAGGGAAGGAGGAAGAAGACAAATTAGATGAAGCCATCGCGTAAGCCAAAGCGAAGAACCCTTTACATTAGAAGTGCAGCTTAGAGGAATAATAAAATGCAATCTACCCGCGTTAACCAGCATTTTCGATGGAACAACTTGCGCACACAACACATCAAAGCTATGTAAGATGTATGCTCCAATGGGAAATCATGATGCCATATTGTGCAAATACTTCGCATCAAGTTTGACTGGAGAAGCACCAAATGGTTTGAAGGTCTCGCCAAGGAACACAATCACGTCGTTCAACCATTTACAAGCTATATTCTTAGGGGCGTATATAAGTAACAATTGTTCGCGACCTGGTATTGAAGATGTATTTGGGCTAAAACAAAGAGTTGGCGAAAGCTGAGACATTTGACTGTAAGATGGAAGACAATGTGCAAATAAATGGCTGGACGGGTGGATGAAAGATACCTCATCCTGTCATTCATAAATGCTATGTTCGCAACAAACTTATTATATGTTCAAATTTTCAGAGTCAAGAATACAATCACAATGACTGAGTTGAGAGAACTGCAAGAGGAATATATTGCTTTAGAAGAAAGACAGAATGAAATGAAATCGTATCCTGGGCTTGCGAATACAAGTTCAAGTGGCGAATGCAAGTTTATTACCCAAATTAATACACACAGCATGAAAGTACCTCGCAAGTAGAGCAAGAAAGAGTGGTAGATGATGGACAGCCAAAGTTAGTAGCCATGGGAAGCCGAGATCGTGAAGAATTTGAAAGAGAAAGGAATTATTACAACCGTGGTGGGAACAACAAGATCCAAAGACTTGATCGCCCAAAGAAACTTATGGAAGTCGAGACGTAGTTATCATGGAGGGCAGCGACGTCACAGTAGTATGGGAAGAAATCAAAATGCCACCATTAAATACTAGTGTGGAAAAATATGGGAAGCTATACTCATAATGGAAAACATACCCGCACCATGGAACATGGGGAATGAACCGCCACCAGGGGATGAAGTCAACACTCCTTCTCTTACCACCGTTTTCATGGACATCTCGACAAATGACTGTAGAAACATAAAGAGAATCATCCTAAGGATGATTGATCAAGGAAAGCTGAATCATTTTTAAAGGATGAAGAGAAAGCTCAGTCATTACCACCACCACCAGGAATGCACAGAACAAATTCAGCTAAGGGGAAAGAAACATTTGTAATGGGTTGGAGCGAAAGCTAAAAATTTGTTTTTGTAACTCCATTGTTCATTCATACCGCACAATTGAAGATTTTCATGATAACGTACTCGTAGGGTTTTTTGTAGGGATGCCGATGACAAAGAAGTAATGAACATTATGAGAACATCGCAGCTAAAAGAATGGCAATTGCAGATTATTTCTTTCTCTGTAGAAGAAATACCCAAAGGTAGAGAAATACATGATAGTCCATTGGTTGTAAAATTGGAAATTAATCCAAAACCTGTTGACGGCGAAGATGATGAAGCAGAAAATTGTTGGGCGATCAATAGAATATTAATTGATACTGGAGCCCAAACATTCTTTTTTACCATACTTACAAGACTATGGGAGGAAAGGATGAAGAATTGATACCTTCAACATACAAAATATATGGTTTCAATGGCACATCGAATAAGCCTAAAAGGAGAAGTTCATATGAGAATACCCTTGCAAGGATTGTCAACCGATATTTTGTTCTGTGGTCGATGGGAGTCCCCTTATAATGCATTGACTAAGGCCATGGTTGCATGAAATCTTGGGTGTGGCCAACTTACCATCGTGTATAAAGTTTCCCCATCCTAGCGGTGTTGGAATTATAAAGGGAGACTGGATGGAAGGACAAAATGTTACGAGGTTGATGTAGAGAGTCGCGAAGAGAGAACTCACAAAAAGGAAGGGATGGAAGAAGAATATAAAATAGGAACAAAGGAAAGAAAGATTGATGGTAGATAACATAAATATAAGGAGAGAAGACACATTGCGAAGTGAAGGAGTGAAGGCAGTTGAAAGTTATGATGAAAAAGAACTATTAAGAGGTTTAAATGATGCAGAGGCAGAGGAAGCAGGAGTAAAAGGTATAAGAAGTGAATAGTTGCGAGAAGTGACAAAGATTTAGTGATGAAGGTATGTCAAGGATAAAAAGAAGAAATAATAGTTGAAGAAAAAATTCCGCGAGAATCTCGCTATCGATAATGTATGAGAATCCGATTAAAGAATTGAAATGAGATTATTACAAACAAGGAAAAATTGTGCGATAGCTTCGCAAACAAAATAAGAAGGAATTATCAAAAATGAATGATTGAATGAATTAACAAAAATGAATGAGTGAGTGAATGGGACGAACCTTTATGGCGTACACCCTAGTTCGCGAATGATACTTCGCAAGAGGCAAATGTAAGACCTAAAGTACGTCATATAAGGGGGAATCTCTTGACATGGCTCAGGGGGAAGGTTACACCGCTCCTGAAGCCTGGGTCATGGAAATTTGGGGCATATGAAAGCCTATCCGGGAGAGATACCTTGGATTTCCAACTATATATATAAGGTTATACCCTGGTTGGACGCCCGAGGGTCTTTCCAAGGAGTCATTGTATGCTCAAGGCGCGAGGTACACGGGAGCCAAGAGTGCCTCGGGCAGGCCAAAAGTGTCTCCGACCATTCTTGGCAAGTCTTGGTATATGCCTTACTCGGCCAAGAAACCCACTTAGGGTGCGCCTCGTAACCATAAACCATATAGGTATAAGGGATAAGAGGTCGCTGAAACAATCGGTTGTTGTTAAGACCGGATGGGAGGAGCTAGTCTTGTATGGCCGATGTACGCCTCCTTCAAGGGGCAACCAGGGAGAAGATAAGGGGCGCACCTCCATTAGGGAGCTGATAAGTGTCAAAAGACGCAAATGTCATGAGGCTTTATTTTCGCAAGGAAATTTAGGCTTGTCATATTTGTGCGATGATCCTGAAGATGCAATAATACTAACGCAAAGATAAGAAGAGATCAATGGGTTTTTACATGTAAATGTAAAGTGATAGGTGTAGAATACACCTAATTTACTATCTAGTAGTTTATGCTTTCTTTGCTATTTTTCTTGTAAATTATGTATTTTACGCTTGTTTTGAGTTTTATAGCTACTTTGGAGTCGCACGGAGGAAAGAAGAAGAAATCACCCAATTTGAGCCAAAAGGGCAAAAAGGTCATTTTACAAAGCGATTGATATATGGAGCCTGGGCTGAGGTTAAGGGGCAACCCAATTCGGAGGAGTACTAAAGCCAGCCCCAATCAAGGCTAAGGGGGTTGTCAACAGTGTACCCCTTATCATTTATCGAGGGTGTAATTATCCCCTGGGTATCCCTTATCTAATGAGAGGGGTGGTCCTTATCACTGGGGTGCAAATATACACCCAAATCATTACAACCCTAAGATATTTCTCTCATTCTCTTCTTCACTCTCTTTCCTTTCACCTGAAGCCGAGAGAAGCAGCCATGGCTGCCGTTAATTTGTTCAAGAAATGGAGACGAAATCGAGGAACACAGAGAGGAGATAGAGGAGTCACCGATGAAGCCTCGGTGATGGGATTTCTCAAAGATTTAAGCCACGGGAAGAGATCGGAAACGGGTACTTGAATTGGAAATTGATATGGGTTCGATTGAAAGACCTCGTGGAAGAAGAAGATACGTGGCATGCTATTGTGATTTTGGGTAAATAGGGTCTTAATGTTGTTTGACTGATTTGATAGAGGGAGTTGGTGCTTTTGAACAATACAGGATCGAATCAGAAGGGTTCCTGTGGGCCGTGAGAATGGGTTTGGTAGATTAAACAAGGTGATGATGATGTCGATCGAGAAGCTGGGTTGCCCCGAATTTGTTGGGAATCCGAGTATGAGACAAGCTTAAAAGGGTATCCGTGAGATTGAATCGGTGAAGTGGAGATGAGGCTGCACTCGAGGCCGAGAGATTGAGAAAATGGTGGTGATGTTGATATGTTGGATGAACCAAGAATGGGTTGATGGTGTCCGTTGGTTGAAGTCTCGAGAGATGTTGATGCCGGTTCTAATCGGTTCCGGTGATGAATTAGAATATGGGTTACACTTTATGTTGTTCCCGGAATTGGTCAAGAGGAAATTGGAATTTCTGTTCAAATTGAAGTTGCCTAGGAATAGTGCTGATGTTGGAAATTGATGAAGACACAGAACAAAGCAGCATGAGATGATTGCAAGGAAGTAATAGTGCTGTTGCTAATGGAAGAGATGGTGGTGCATAGAATGGATGGGCTGCAATGAGGATTTTGAACTGTGAATTGGAATGTTGCAGGCAAGGGTGAGTTGTGCCATGGTGGTGTAGCTGGGGATTGTTTCTGTTTGTGAGTCAGTACATGAGCCGAGTGCTACGCTTTGAGGTTAAAATTGAAGTTTAAACAAACCGAGTTGATGATTGTTATTGCTCACTGAGGTGAACTGAAATAAGCTCGAGCTTGGGTGAAGCTTGGAATGGAGTGTTGATTGCGTTAAGGGCGGGAGTATGAATGAAGAGTGGTCTTGCGTGAGCCTGATGTGGCTTTGTTGCGCTTGTCAAGTGAATCGCGCGGGAAGATTGCAATGGCCTCGAACCGGAAAGCGTGTGTCCGGTATTCTTCGGCAGAGTGGAGATGTAGACTAGGGTTGATGTTGAGCCGCACAAAGCGAGTGGTGCAACTGTGGGATAAGAATTGGAGGTTGTTGATGCTTGCTTGCAGATAGGGAAGGAAATGCTTATATAGAGCCATTGCAAAGTGAGTCGTGGTGCTTGTTGTGGTGTATTTCGTGTGGCGGTTGAGTTGCGTGAATGTATGGGATGGTGCTAACCGATGCAAACGAGAATGAGTCGTCGTAGAGAGGCATGCTAATTACGGGGTCGGAGTTGGTGATGATGGTGCATTACAAAGTTTGAGCAAACATCATGGTCAAGCACAACCATTGTGCATCACAAAGATTTAGCCTCGTGCAAAGTGGCTCAGCTAGACTCGGCCACAGGACTTAAACCGACTCTTGCTTACGACTCGACTTAGACCTTGACCCGCCGACTCAACAGTTGACCGACGGTTGACCCGTTTTGACCGTTAGTCCTAACGGAGGACCTGACGGAATATTCCGTCGAATATTCTCTGACGGAGAAATTCTCGGAGTGGCTGGCGATCGACAATTCCGCCGGATTCCTACCCACAATCCCATTTTTCCGGCGAGCCAAAATTTCCGCATTTTCTATGGACTTCTCTCATGGGTATGAAGACTTGGGCTAGGAATTGGATGGAGAATTGGATTCAAATTTGGAAAGAGAAGGTGGAAGAGTTGAGAAAAGCTTGGATTTGGAAATTGAATTGCAAAAGGAAAAGGATTCTACTCCTTAGAAGATTTGGAGAATATTGAAGCCTATAAATAGAGAAGTTTTCTACATCTTTACACACATCTCTACACACACAACAATTCTCTTTTCTTATTCTTTGTGTGAACTCTTTAACATGAGTAGTTAATTTTATTGATTGAGGATGAATTCCTAGTTCTTAATATGATTTGAGTTTTTGTTTTTAATTCTATCTTGAAGTTTTTCACATGATTATCGTTTGTTTTTACTAATAGGAATGATCTTAAAGACATTCATGATTGATTGATAGATTGTTTAGAATGCATGCTAAATTAATTTGTTAATTTGATCTAAATCTAGTGAAAGTTAGGAGATAAGTAATCGTTTTTGAATCTTTACATAAGTAGCAAACACGAGACCTTGCGGAGGGATTCCGTGGAGCAATTGTGTGTAGAAACAACGTTAGCAAGTGGACCTTGAGCTAAGAGTCTAACTACTAATATCAACCTAAGAAATTCACAAAACTTAATGCATGAGCCAAGTTACATCTAGGTTGAGCTAATTCTAGGTGGCTTGGTGATTAGAATCCGGTAGGCGAGAACTTCCGTGTCCGGTGATACAAGGGATTTAGGGGTTTAGCACTGAGCTAGCTGTTTTTTCCTACGGTTGGTGATAATCATGACTAATAACAAGTAGAAAAGAACATAACTTGATTCACTTTTTCGTAACGAAGAAGGATTCCTTGATCTTGTCTCTCTTATTGCTTTCAACTTTACCTTTAATTGCTTTGTTTATTTTCTTTTGCTTTTTTACACCCCTTTTCGTGAAAATTTTTACAACTAGAATCTCGTGCTCCTCGTGGGATCGACCTTGACTACCCTATATTACTTGTTAATTAGGTAGTAAAGTATTAATTAATTTGTTGTGGTTACGACACGCATCAAATTTTGGCGCCGCTGCCGGGGAGAAGCGGATGATTTTAGTTGTTTTTATTTTTCTTTTTGCTTTATTCTTGCTTTGTTGGATTCTATTCCGTATCTAACTTAAGTTTTTGAATCTTATTTCAGGTGCCGGTTTTCCATGTATGGTGGACAAGAGCAAGCATATTACAACAATCAATACGGTTTTCAACCTCAACATTATGACAACTTCCAACCATCCTTAGGATACAATCAAAACCAATATTTTGGCTATGATAAATTTCCTACAGATCCTTATGGATATTCTCATACATATCAACAACCTTATGACGGGTATGTAAGTGGACAATCACAAGGATGGGAGGATAGTTTTGTTTATGATCAGAAATTCTCTAGTTTTGCAGATAAGATGTTGGCCATGATTGGGGATCTTCAACAAAAGTTGCAAGAATCACTACAAGACCAGCAACCTTATGTTTGGGAGGAACCACATCGAGAAATTCAAAGGAATTCGGAGAAAATATACGAACAAATTAACCAACCTTTAGAAACTTTTGATGACGCTAGTGTAGATTACTCGAGCCTTGATCTTAATAATGATCAATCACCTATTCAAAAGGAAGAGCTTGAGGAAGATGCATTTATTGCTTGGCAAAAATTTCTTAGGGAAAGATGGGAGTCCGTGGAAGTGTATGAACGTTGCGACAATGAGGAAGTTATTCCAACTCCGGATCATAATAACGATCCTTCACCTATTCAAAAGGAGGAGATTGGGTGTGACTTACCTATTGTTATAAACGGTGTAACACCCTCACAAGAAGATCTTACAATCTATACCGACGAGAATCATTTTAGTGAATGGCCCGATTCCGATGATGAGAATGTTGAAGAGATGATACTAGAGGATGAAACCACATTCATTGATTTTGTGGAAGACCCAATTGAACTTGCTAATGATTATGATGATGCCGAGACTTTGGTTAAGGTAGAAAACGACGAGGAATGGTTGCAAGGTTTAATAGAGGACCACGATATACAAGAGGTAAGTGATTCACTTGAATTTTTTTAAGGATGAAGAGGATTCTATAATACAAGAAATTGTGCAAGGTTTGTCTAACCCTTTGCCTATTGATTCTTCTCCTTCACCTCTTATTGGTTTGAATGTATGTGCTTCGAAAGTATTTTTGGATGATTTTGTTTCTAGATATCCACCATTGGAAACACTTGATTCTAACACTATGCAGGTTTGCCAAGAGGAATACATGGAAGTTCCCGAATTCTATGTTCTTTATACACTTCCGAGTGTGGACGAGAATAAGTGTGGGGGAAATTTCTATCGAGCGATAGTTTCATTATTATTTTCTTGTGCTAATATTTGTATGGAGTTATTGTTTGCAAAACAGGTATTATGGGTGGATCCTCAAATTTTCAGATTGTTAGTATATGGGGAGTGAATCTTACAAGAGCTAAGTCGGGCCGTCGACTTTAAAACAAGCGCTTAATGGGAGGCAACCCATAGGTTTTGTATTTCTTATCTTCTTGCTTTTTGTTATTTCTTTTTCTTGTTTCTTATCATGTTAAAATTTCCCACCTTGACTTTACTAGGAGGATTCAATTACATTGAGGACAATGTAAGGTTTAAGTGTGGGGGAGTGGTTAAGCATGTTTTTAAAACAAAAATTACAAAAAAATTAAAAAAATTTGAAAAAAAAAAAAAAAGATTTTACTTAAAACCTTCAACTTTTAAAGATTTTAGAGTCACTAGCATACTTCTAGGTATGTTTACATAGAGATTTTGACCGACATAATTGAACTTGGAAATGTTAGAGAACTACGTTCGGATTTCTTGTTTGTTTGAGTGTTAAATAATGGATTTAATCATGCCGGTGATGCGAATTTGGTGCAGGGAGAAATGCGTTATTAGAGTTGCTGATCAATCATTAGTGGAGACTACCCGTGTTCATATCATGAGAGGCACCGACCAGAAATCTTCCATCTACTAAAGAGCTTCTTTTGAGTGTGTGTCACCGTAAGTTAATTCCGGGTAGAATGGTGAGCTACCCAACCTCCCACCAATAGAAGCACTACTCTTTGATCTCTTGAGTGCTAATTTTGTCAATCATGAGGGTGACGTCCATGGATGAAAGCTTCCTTCTTGTAGTTCGATTTGCAGTTAGCACCATTCTCTCTCTCGACAACAACGGATCCATAGAAACACTCTCATCATCAACAAGGAGCGACGTCAAAATTTACAAGGAAAGTTGGAAAAGTTTAAGGTTTACAAGCAACGGAACGAGAAAAAGAGCAAATTTCAAATACAAGTAAAGCAACATACAAAGTGCGGATTTTTACATATTTGTTGAAGACTTACACTACAATGAGATAATTATACATACAAGTATGAAGACTTATTCATAAAAGCGAAGAAAATTAAAAGGTGAGAATTTTTGAAAGTTTATGATTTCAAGACGATACAAGTTGTGAAGAATCAAGCGGTAAAATACTTCTCCCACGGCCATGGTTTATTTTGTATTAAATTTCTCTTGTTATTTTCTTTAAAAAAAAAAAAAAAAAAAAAAAAAAAAAAAAAAAAAAAAAAACACAAGAGAAATATTTGTTCTTATTTTTATTGAATGAGCCGTGGGGAAGGAAAATTTATAAGGAAGTTTCAAGCGACAAGGATTTCAAGGAAAAGAGTTATAAATTGTCAAGGATTTATGAAATTCAAGGGTTTATCATCAATAGTTGAAACCGAAGACGAAGACCAAGAAGTTAAAGACGAGGAGCGGAAGACGTTTCTATTGGATGCCGTGAGAGTGGTGTTATCATAATTGGCGATCGGATGTGAAGGTGAGTAAGTAATCTCATCCCCTCGATAAAAATGGTTGATTTCCTTTCGTAGAGATCGTCGAAAAATGTTTTTTTCAAAATATTAAAAGATGTGGGTTTTTCAAAATTTCGAAGATGTCCTTCCCACCATTCAACGTGTTATGGAATTCTCTCTTCATTCCTACCGCACACATGTGAGAACCATAAAAAATCCGGTCTTTTTGAGTGCAATTATCATAAAATCTTATTTGGTGAGGCAGAAGTCGAGGCGAAATGCTTATTGATCGCTTCTCAAACACGCGTTCTCTCATTATGGTGTGGTTATTTCTCACTCAACATTTAAGAATGAGAATATGTTCTTTAGTATTTCTAACTTCTTATTACTAGCATGCAGAAACTCTATGTCCTCATAACTCTTTGGATGCTTGTGACGCTTGAACGCTTTGAAGTTGTGAGTTTTTAGTTTGATTTGCTCGAGGACCAGCAAAGTCTAAGTGTGGGGGAATTTGATAGGTGTAGAATACACCTAATTTACTATCTAGTAGTTTATGCTTTCTTTGCTATTTTTCTTGTAAATTATGTATTTTACGCTTGTTTTGAGTTTTATAGCTACTTTGGAGTCGCACGGAGGAAAAGAAGAAGAAATCACCCAATTTGAGCCAAAAGGGCAAAAAGGTCATTTTACAGGCGATTGATATATGGAGCCCAGTTGAGGTTAAGGGGCAACCCAATTCGGAGGAGTACTAAAGCCAGGCCCAATCAAGGCTAAGGGGGTTGTCAACAGGGTACCCCTTATCATTTATCAGAGGGTGTAATTATCCCTGGGGTATCCCTTATCTAATGAGAGGGGTGGTCCTTATCACTGGGGTGCAAATATACACCCAAATCATTACAACCCTAAGATATTTCTCTCATTCTCTTCTTCACTCTCTTTCCTTTCACCTTAAGCCGAGAGAAGCAAACCATGGCCGCGTTACTTGTTCAAGAAATGGAGACGAAATCGAGGAACACAGAGAGGAGATAGAGGAGCTGCACGATGAAGCTCTATGATGGGATTTCAGAAGATTTAAGCCACAGGAAGAGAGATCGGAAACGGTACTTGAATTGGAAATTGATATGGGTTCGATTGAAAAGACTCAGTGGAAGAAGAAGATACTGAAGTACCGGGCTGTGGATTTTGGGTAAATAGGGTCTTAATGTTGTTTGACGATTTGATAGAGGGAGTTGGGTGCTTTGAACAATACGAGATCGAATTGGTGGAAGGGTTCTGTGGCCGAGAATGGGTTTGGTAGATTGAACAAGGTGATGATGATGTCGATCGAGAAGCGGGTTGCCTGAATTTGTTGGGAATCTGAGTATGAGACAAGCTTAAAAGGGTATCCGTGAGATTGAATCGGAAGTGGAGATGAGGTCAGTACTGGAGGCCGAGAGATTGAGAAAATGGTGGTGATGTTGATATGTTCAGATGAACCAAGAATGGGTTGATGGTGCTGTTGGTTGAAGTCTCAGGAGATGTTGATGCTGGTTCTAATCGGTTCTGGTGATGAATTAGAATATGGGTTACACTTTATGTTGTTCCTGGAATTGGTTGAAGAGGAAATTGGAATTGTCGCTTTCAAATTGAAGTTGCCTAGAATAGTGCAATATGTTGGAAATTGATGAAGACACGTAACAAAGCAAAGATGAGATGATTGCAAGGAAGTAATAGTGTTGCTAATGGAAGAGATGGTGGTGCATAGAATGGATGGGCTGCAATGAGGATTTTGAACTCGCGGAATTGGAAATGTTGCAGTAAGGGTCGGTTGTGCCATGGTGGTGTAGTCGGGGATTGTTTCGATTTGTGAGTCACAGCTACATGAGGCCGAGTGCTACAGTTGAGGTTAAAATCGAAGTTTAAACAGAAACCGGAAGCTGATGATTGTTATTGCCTCGTGGAGGTGAACTGAAATGGAAGCTCTGAGCTTGGGTGAAGCTTGGAATGGAGTGTTGATTGCAGTTAAGGGCAGGAGTATGAAATGAAGAGTGGTCTTGCAGCCACCCGATGTGGCTTTGCTGCGCTTGTTGAAGTGAATCGGCAGACCAGAAGATTGCAATGGCTCGAACCGAGCCGTGGTGTCCGGTATTGCTGCAGAGTGGAGATGTAGACTAGGGTTGATGTTGAGCTGTACAAAGCGAGGTGGTGCAACAGGATAAGAATTGGAGGTTGTTGATGCTTGCTTTGCGTTGATAGGGAAGGAAATGCTTATATAGAGCCATTGCAAAGTGCGAGTCGTGGTGCTTGTTGTGGTGTATTTCGTGGCGGTTGAGTTGCGGGAATGTATGGAATGGTGCTAAGCGATGGTGGCCTGAGAATGAGCCGCTCACTGTAGAGAGAGCATGCTAATTACGAGTGGGGAGTTGGTGATGATGGTGCATTACAGTTTCGGCACCATCATGGTCAAGCACAACCATTGTGCATCACAAAGATTTAGCTCGTGCAAAGTGGCTCAAGGCAGGACCAGTCGCCTAAACTCGAAACGACTGGTTCCCGACTCAGTGACTTAGACCTTGACCCGCCGACTAACAGCTGATTGACCGGTTGACCCGTTGACCGTTAGTCCTAACGGAGGACCTGGGACGGAATATTCTGCTGAATATTCTCTCGACGGAGAAATTCTCGAGGTGGCGGCGGACAATTCCGGCCGGATTCCGCCACAATCCAGATTCCACAGCCAAAATTTCCTGAATTTTCTATGGACTTCTCTCATGGGTATGAAGACTTGGGCTAGGAATTGGATGGAGAATTGGACTCAAATTTGGAAAGAGAAGGTGGAAGAGTTGAGAAAAGCTTGGATTTGGAAATTGAATTGCAAAAGGAAAAGGATTCTACTCCTTAGAAGATTTGGAGAATATTGAAGCCTATAAATAGAGAAGTTTTCTACATCTTTACACACATCTCTACACACATAATTCTTTTCTTTTCTTATTCTTTGTGTGAACTCTTTAACATGAGTAGTTAATTTTATTGATTGAGGATGAATTCCTAGTTCTTAATATGATTTGAGTTTTTGTTTTTAATTCTATCTTGAAGTTTTTCACATGATTATCGTTTGTTTTTACTAATAGGAATGATCTTAAAGACATTCATGATTGATTGATAGATTGTTTAGAATGCATGCTAAATTAATTTGTTAATTTGATCTAAAGCTAGTGAAAGTTAGGAGATAAGTAATTGTTTCTTGACTCTTTACATAAGTAGCAAACACGAGACCTTGCGGAGGGATTCCGTGGAGCAATTGTGTGTAGAAACAACGTTAGCAAGTGGACCTTGAGCTAAGAGTCTAACTACTAATATCAACCTAAGAAATTCACAAAACTTAATGCATGAGCCAAGTTACATCTAGGTTGAGCTAATTCTAGGTGGCTTGGTGATTAGAATCTGGGTAGGCGAGAACTTCCGTGTCCGTGATACAAGGGATTTAGGGGTTTAGCACCGAACTAGCTGGCTTTACCTACGGTTGGTGATAATCTGTGACTAATAACAAGTAGAAAAGAACATAACTTGATTCATTGTTTCGTAACGAAGAAGGATTCCTTGATCTTGTCTCTCTTATTGCTTTCAACTTTACCTTTTAATTGCTTTGTTTATTTTCTTTTGCTTTTTTACACCCCCCCTTTTCGTGACAATTTTTACAACTAGAATCTCGTGCTCCTCGTGGGATCGACCTTGACTACCCTATATTACTTGTTAATTAGGTAGTAAAGTATTAATTAATTTGTTGTGGTTACGACACGCATCATAAAGGCGTCCTGCGATCACGTCGCAAAGACGATAATGTCATGGGGTTTTAAATTCGCAAGAATATTTAAGCCTGTCATATTGTCGCAAATAAAATATCCTGCAGAGGCAAAAATACTTAAGGAATGTTAAGACAAGGTCAATGGGTCATTACATGAAAATGTAAATACGTCCTGCGATCTTGTCGCAATGAGGGGTGGCGAAGTAAGACCTTTAACTAGGAAGGCAGAGTAAGACCACACACGAAATGATAAGACAAGATCAATGGATTTCTTCCTTGCGATCTTTTCCCCATGACATGTTTCAACATCAATAAAGATATCGCAGCACAAGAAATTGAAGTAGCAAGAAAGCTTGCGAAAATAATTATATTTCTTCATAGAGTTAACAGAGGCAGAACTCAGAAGTCCCTTATTTCAGAGATAATTGACCAAATCTCTCATTTGAAAATAAATAACAGAGGCAAGTATGGGAATGTATGAGATGAAATTTTGTTATTCATTTTCATATGATAGATTTATGCACAAAAAGAGATAATGAAACAAAGGTTAAAGAGGAATCGCTTGATTAATATGTGCAAATAAAGGAAATAAAGACAAAATTCATATTTAGTAAATCCAAGAAAGTTACAATAAGGAGTTACAAAAACGGAAGGTTAAAAGGTATATATGCAAATATTACAAGAAGCAAAGGAAAAAAGAGAAATTATTTCTTTGAAGATTCTTCTTCTTTGTCAGATTCTTCAACTTCATCATTCTTCTCGCCAGACTCTTCGCCAGACTCTTCTTCACTAGCTTCACTATTAGAAACATCTGAGAAAGGCATATTTTCAGGAATATCATCAGCAAGACAAGGGTATGAACTAAGAGGAATGCGATGATCATTGCAAACTGCTTCAATAGTTTGGTTGCGAAAGCGAACAACATCATTGTTGAAGTTCGCTACTGTAGCTTGCAGCTGTTTCTTCAACTTAGAATACTTGTCGTTGCGAAGAGAAAAGTCATGTGCGAGTTGCTCTTTTTCAGACTCAAGTTCTTCAATCCTTGTCTGAAATCTCTTCTCGGATTCTGCAAGATATATGACAATGAATTAACAACTTAATAACAATACTACAGAAGTAAAGAGCAGAAAAGTATAATAAACAACCTTCTCTGTCAGATATCATATCTTTAACCAAGGCAAGATGCTCGAGCATGAAGACTAACATCAACACCTAAGTTATTCCTGGCATTGTCTAAAACCTTCGCATCCCAAGCAAATTCATCATTATTATTTATAACAAGAAGTGAACGAATTTGGTCTTCTCGCCGTTAAGTATGGTGTTCTGGCGAAGTAATTCATCTCGTTTAATTTGTACTTCTAAAAGTGACTTTTGAAATTCTGCTAATGCTTGTGCACCATTGTTAGCAATGCGATCTATGTGGTTACTAATTTTCTTCCTTAAAGTTTTGATCTTCTTATTGGAATCAAGATACATTTGTTTAAATTGGTTGGCTAAATTTAAACTGGATCTATGCTCAATCTCTAAGAGGCTATATTTGGTTTGAAGTTCATTTAATGGAAGGGAATTAACTCTGTTTGATGAACTACTTAAAGATTCGTTGAGATGAGCAAAAAGAATGTCATTATCCATAGGCTCGGGAAATGAATGAAGAAGAACGGCTTCTTCAGAAAGATTATATATGTCTGCGAAAATAGTAAGTTAGGTAAAGAAGAGCAGGTGACAAAATAAAGACAAAAAATAAAAATTTCGTACCATAAAGTTGTTGATTAGCACTTTGAAGAGTGGAGATTCTATTATTCTGAGTGGACAACTCGGTTTCCAATTGTTGGATTCTTTCGCGAAGAGCAGCGGTTTCATCTTCATGCCTCTTGCGAGAGTCTGCAACTTCAACTTGAAGTTGAGCATTCTTTTTCAATTGAGTATTGTGTCTCCTCTCAAAATCTGAGGCAACGACAAAAGAAGTTCTTCCAGCCTATAAAGAGAGATAAAGAGGTTGTCAAGATATAATATAAAACTAAAATCATAAGGAAAAATAAAAATTCAGACATACCAAGGAGTTAAGTGCGTTCAAGAAGCTGGGAGATACAAATCTGGAAACCCCTTTAAAAGAATCATTGCCTTCCAGCAAAGTAGCATTGCACACATTCGCGAGAGCCTCACAAATACTAGAAAGATGACTGTTTCCGGTTCCATGCAGGGAGTCTGAGAAGATGTTGGACAATTGATCCATGGGGGATTCTATTGACTGACTCCCCTTTGCAAAGAAATATTTAAATCATTGTTATCTTCATCAAATGTTTCTCTAGACGAAGAACTTGAATGATAAGGAGATTGAACTTTTCGTTTTTTAGAAGATGGACCAGAAGATTTGTCCTTGCGAGAAGTGGTTTTATCCTTGCCTTTAACCTTCGCAGCTTCAGCTTCTTCATCATCAACCTTCGCACACGAATAAAGATAAGAAACAGAGGCAACAATATTGTTTAAAATAATAAAAGAAAATGTTTCTTACTTCATCCGTGATTGATCGAAGTATCGCCAGAGTATTTGGTTTTGGATTTCTTTTATAGCTCTTCCTCAGTTTGTCAATCTAAAATTTTTGCAAGATTAGTAAATATAAGAAGAGGGAAATATCGCAAAGCAAAATCGAAAAAGGAAATATACCTCTTTTCGCTTCTCGGGCCACTTAAATTCCCAAGGATGATAATTTGTAAGGTGTGCAGGGAGTGCATGTGAACCTGCGATATAAGGTCCACTTAGAAGTAGAGGAACAACCCACCACTTCTCATCTTTGGAGTGGCGAGGGGTATTATTATTACCCGAATGCCAATCAATATCTTGCATGAGTAGTTTATCAAGATCAACATTATCTTTCTTCTTCACCGAGCACCCCAAATAGATTTATCGTTTCTCATGTTTATAACAAAGATAATTCGCAAAGAAGTTCTCTACGTGATACTTCTCAGCGACTATCTCTAAATTTACAAATTTAGGATCTTTGACATCATCGGGTATAAAGATCCTTACAGCGCCACGGTTGGCGAATTCAAGCATTAGACGGATGCGGTGGCGCTCAATCGATAGACGGCTCGAGAATTTTTCATGAGCAAGGATTTCATAAAATAATGGTATCTCGGGATTATATAAAGGAATGGGGAGTCCTCGCGAGGAGTTGACCTAGCGAGACTATGATTTTATGATTATCACATTGATGATCGTAAAGCAATTTTGCGTAAAGTATAGATGAGGATTCTTGATCAGGAATGGTTGATAAAGTGAAACCCTTTTCCTGTAACTTCTTTTGAACATCAGTGAAAAGAGGAGTGTAAGTACGACCAAGTGAAGCCATTGTTAGAAGTATGTGAATGAATAGAGAATTGAAGATCAAAAGAATGAGAAAAGTGTAGAAGGATTATGGTAGCAGGAGCGCAAATTGCGGAGGGAGAGAGAGAGTTATAGAAGATTGGCAGAAGGAAAGTAAAAGAGAAGAAGAGAGGGATGAGGAAACTATTTATAGAGAGATAGAATCTTCGGGAAAATAAATACATTTAATGAGAGATGGGACGAATGGTCAAAAAATAAACGGTTGAAAGAGACGTGTCAAGAATAGAATGGAAGAAGAAATATCCGAATGAATTCCGCATAAAAGTACAAAATTGAAACAGACAAAAGATGAATGATCGCGACATAGAAGATGAACGATTGCGGCATTTCATAATATTAGTTCTCATGACATTCTCTTCTTCGCAGAAGACATGAGAAGAGGCAAGATGTAGGATCGAGAATATCGCGACATCAATATTTCGCGAGAATAATAAATGACAAGATCACTGAAGGCGTCGCAGGAAGAAAAATCAATGACGCATCGATGACGACAACAGAACATGAGAAAAGTGTGAAGACTTGGCGAGATTTAGAAGTGTCGTGGAAGACAAATACTTATACACTCGCGACACTTCGCGAAGGATTCCCGAAAATAAAGGACAGCTTAGCTGTCATCCATTATGTAATACCTTATATAAAGGGTCGAATAAGTCTCTGTTGTAGGAAGGGTTCCTTCTGAATTGTTAAGCAAGTCATTAAGAGAGAGAAAATTTAGAGTGATTGTAATTTCATTAGCTTTGTTCTATCATTCTATGTAAACACTTCAAGAAAATAATCAATAAAATATATAGCAATTCATATTCAAATGAGTTAATTGGTTAAATTCTAATAAGGGGTGTAGTGTGGGATTTCCAACTACAAGTGCTTGAACTCTAACTAATACTAGATTATTTAACACACACAACTTTATCTAGAGTAAAGTTCTTAAGCTCTTTTATTAAGGACATGTGCTTATCCCTTTTTTTAACAAATGATCTAGAGAAATGCCCAATTTCTCATAGAAGGCGGCCAAACCTTCACATTCTTATAGGTGAGTCTATCAAGAATACTCCTGTGTATCCCACTCTAACTTAAGAGCTATAGACATCATTAAGAGTTAATCACTCAACTTGTTTCCTACTTCAGGATATCATGCTATGGGAATGCATGACTCTATCATATCATTTGTAACTTCGTCTAGTCCCTTTGAACCTATTTCTAGGTTGGGTATCCATTACAAATGACTCAACTTCTCACGGGCAAAAGTCCCATACTTTTAGATATATTCCATACCTTTTCTCTTGCTAATCCTTTCGTCAAAGTATCAGCTATATTTCCTTCAGACCTTACATGATCTACTCTAACAACACCAGGTTGTGAGAAATTCTCTAATCGTGTCGTGCTTTCGACGTATCTGCACGATTCTTATTGTTATATAACAATTCTTTACTACTCGATAGCCAGCGGTACTATCGCAGTGGATCAAAGTGGCTGGTATCGGTTTTTCCCATACCTGGAATGTCTCGATAAATGCACTCTTCAGCCATCTCGCCTCTTCACTAGTCGTGCTGCTAGTGCCATCAATTCAAATTTCTCCATCGTAGATTGGGCTATAATTGTCTGCTTTTGATCTCCAAGATACAACGCCTCAAAGAATAGTAAAAAACATATCCACCGGTGGCCTTGGAATCATCTAATAGAGTGTTCCAATTAGTATCATAAATCCTTCAAGGACTCAAGGGATACCTCGATAGTGTAATCCTAGGTTTGTGGTTCTTTTCGAATACCGCATAACCCTCTCAATAGCATCCCAGTGTTCCAAACTAGGATTACTGTAAACTCCGCACAAAACTCCCACCGCATATGCAATGTCCGGTCTAGTACACCGGTTGCATAACGCACACCGCCTATTATACTAGCATATTCGGATTGTCTAACACTTTCTCCGTGTTCTTAAAAAATTTCACACTAGGATCAAAAGGAGTACAAACAGGTGTATAATCAAAATATTCATACTTCTTCAGAATTTTTCAATGTAGTGAGATTGATCCAAACAAATACCACTATTAGTTCTAGTTATTTTGATTCCCAAGATTACACTAGCTTCACCCAAATCTTTCATGTCAAAATTCGAACTAAGCATGCTTTTAGTTTCATTGACAACAGATAAATTGGAACCAAATATCAACAAATCATCTACATACAAGCAAACAATCACACACACATCATTCTCAGATTTATAGTAGATGCATTTGTCACCCTCATTTATTCTGAAGTTATTCGAAATCATTAAATTATCAAATTTCTCATGCCATTGTTTAGGGGCTTGTTTCAAACCATAAAGAGACTTTTCTAGCTTACATACTTTCTGTTCTTGTCCAGGAATTACAAAACCTTCAGGTTGTTCCATGTAAATTTCCTCTTCTAGTTCACCATTCAAAAAAGCAGTTTTAACATCCATTTGGTGAATAACAAGATTATGAGCAACAGCAACAAAGAATCAAAACACGTATAGAAGTTAATCTAGTAACAGGAGAATAAGTATCAAAAGTCTACATTCTCTGTTGCTTCAAATCCTTTAGCAACCAGTCTAGCTTTATACTTATCTACTTGTTCCATCAGGTTTCAGTTTCCTTTTCAAAACCCATTTACAACCTATAGGCTTACTACCAGAGGTAAATTTACCATACGCCAAGTTCCATTAGACATATGAGAATCCCATTCATTATCTGACTTCTTGTCGAAACTAGACTCTAGAACTAAACGCCTCTTGTAAATTAGAAGGTTCTCGCCTCTACAACGTAAAATTCAAAATCGGGATTTTTATCTTTGTTTTGTCCTAGCTCTTTTATCGCATCTAGGTTCAAATTGGGTGATCCTAGTTTCTTCACTTCTAGGTTCTTAATCTAGGTTCGGAATCGAGCACTAGGTAAAGTACTAGGTATTGAACCCCACTATTACCCCCACTACTTCTAGATTTAAAAGGAAATCTCTTTCAAAGAAATCAACATCAATAGATTCAATAATAACCTTATTATTAATATCAAAGAACCTATAAGCTTTAGTGTTTTGAGCATAACCAATGAAAACACATTCATAATCTCTACTTTCTAACTTATGTCTTTTAGGATCAGGTTTCCTAACAAAAGCTAAATAACCCCAAACTCTAAAATAAGAGACATTAGGTTTTCTATTTCTCCAAAGTTCATAAGGAGATATCATGGTTTTATTATTGGGAATGCAGTTCAAAACATGGCAAACAGTCAACAAACATTCACCCCACCAATGAGAAGCGGCACCAGAACTAAGCAAACAAGCAACAGTCAATTCAGTAAGAGTGCGGTTCTTTCTTTCAGCTTTAACGTTCATTTGAGGATTATATGGAGCAGTTCTTTCATGTATAATGCCATTAGTTTGGTAAATTTCAGTAAAATGAGCAGAATCATATTCAGTGCCTCTATCACTACGAAACCTCTTAATTTTTCTACCAAATTGACTTCATTCTTATGGCTCAACAAATAAACATAGGTATAATTAGAACAATCATCAATGAACATCATAATATATCTCTTGCCATTTCTAGTTAGGATACCTTCATATTCACACAAATCAGAATGTATTAAATCTAGAGGTTTGGATTCTCTTACGATAGATTTATGTGAGGTCTTGGTTATTTTTGCTTGACTACAAAGTATTCACATTTTTCAAATTCATTTTCGTAAAATTCGGGAGAACACCTAACTTTCTCATGTTATTTACTAACTTTTTACCCACATGACAAAGCCTACCATGCCAAACATTAAAATTGCAAGCCATATAAGCAGAAGAATCAATTTTATTCATAACATCAACATTAATCTTAAACATTCCATCAGTAGCATAAACCTTTCCTACAAAATTATTATTCTTAGTTATAGTGTAAATATCATACCCAATAGTTTGATACAACCCAGCCTTGTTAAGAAGATAGCCGGAAACAAGGTTCTTTCTCATTTCTGAGTGTGAATAACATCTTTCAGCCTGAGTGTCTTCCCAGAAGTAAACTTCAACTCTACCGCACTGTAACCTTTCACCACAGTCTTTTGTGAGAGTCTCCCAACAACACTTTCTTATCCTTGGTTTCAGCATAAGTCTTAAACATGGACCTATCAAAACAACAATGACGCGAAGCACCACTGTCTATCCACCACCCATTGGATCCACCAACCATGTAGAACTCTGGATCAGAGACCATGGCAATTATAACGTCACCCACATCATTAGCTTGTGAGTTATTCTTTTCCTTGTTAAACCTGCAATTCCTAGCCATGTGGTTTGGTTTATTACAGGTATAACAAAGAAACTCAGAATTGTAATTATGTCCGTTTTTCGATGGGTGTTGGTTCTTGTTTTGATTAGGCCTTCCTCCTTTCTTTTGGTTTGGTTTAGGTTTCATATCCCTTTTCTTAGGTTTCAAACTCGGATGAGTCTTATTTTTAGAAACAATGAGAATCTCTTCCTTCTTATCTTGTTTCCGAGCTTCTTCCTCAACCCTGAGCTTAACAATCAAACTTTCAAGAGAAAATTCTTTAGTCTTGTGACGCAAGGAATTACGAAAATCTTTCCAGCTAGGTGGTAACTTGTCAATCATTACATAAACTTGAAATTGTTCATCGGGTTTTCATACCTTCGGTCAAAATTTCATGGGCAATTTTGAAGTTCATGAGCCTCGTGCAACAACCGATCTATCATCCACCATTTGGTATCTCAAATACCGGCAAAGATACTTCTTTGAACCAGCTTCCTCGGTGTCATTTTTTTATGTAATGCATCCCATACATCTTTAGCAGTTTCAAAAGTTGAATAATACTCATATAAATCATCAGATAATGTATTAAGAATGTAGTTTTTGCAATCAAAGTCATCATCGACCCATTTGTCAATGGCCTTTTGTTTCTCCTCGGAGTTTGAGAAACAACTTCTTTGGCACCACCGGTAGGAGGTGGATCAGTAGCAGAAGACCGAGATCGTGAGCAAAGATCAAATTTCTTATCGCCAGCAAAAGTCTTATCAACAGAAAAGAGTTCCGTGGTTCCGGATGAAAACTCGACACAATCATCTGCAACTTCATGAGTTTGAGATAAAAGAACATCTTGAGCTTCCATCTTCTGAAATGCAGCCCTTCAAATTTGAAAGGCTTGTTGGTATCATCAATGCGCTCTTTCAACCTCCATAGTAAAATCGAAATCACCTTAAAATTGTTGGAAACAAGGAACACAAAATCAAAAGAATCTCAAACAGTCAGTCGCGAATAGGTCGCTATCTTTAAGGTGTTTCGCGACTCGCCTCTTGATTGTGTGCTAGCAATGATTCTTGTCGAAAACCCTATGGGATAAAACAAATGATACTCTCTTGTTCGATTTCTCTGCACTATGAGAAATCAAACTAACAAATACTCTCTCTAACACTTGCTCAGAATTCAAAATGGATGAAAAACAAAACTATTCTTCATCTTCTCCAAAAACTGTCTTTTTATAACTCAGAAAATAATCAATACGGTTTTTAATGAGAATAAATCAGGCTTTAATGCACACATAAAAATTCTCTCGCCGAGCTTTCAAGAAAACGGTCAGAATATAATTACTCAATCAATACAATTAATTGATAAAGTAATTACTTAAAATACGTTTTAAAATTTAAGTTAAAAACGGCAAAAATAAGTTTCTGGATCAGCAGACCTCCCAAGACCCCCAAGGCCCCGCTCCCGGACTAATATAATATAAGTATATAGTATATATACCCTAGTGGAAATGTATGGGGTGGGATTTGAACCCATGCCTATAGTGTGGGAGCTCAAAATAATACCACCACACTATCTCTCTAACTTTGGCATAAAATTACAAAACTATGTTTTTAAATATATACCCCAACAATCCCCCACTTATATTTCAAAAACATTGAGCAAGTGTTGTATAGTTGTGCATCTGCAAAGGTGCCTTTCGACTTGAACCTCTACATAGTGTTAAACTTTCTAAGTACCAGGTGACTAGAGTGACTCGCGTCTTGAACTCTAACTAATACTAGATTATTTAACACACACAACTATATCTAGAGTAAAGTTCTTAAGTTCGCATATTTAGGCCATGTGCTTATCCCTTTTTTTAACAAATGATCTAGAGAAATGCTCAATTTCTCATAGAAGGCGGCCACACCTTCACATTCGTATAGGTGAGTCTATCAAGAATACTCCTGTGTATCCCACTCTAACTTAAGAGCTATAGACATCATTAAGAGTTAAATACTCAACTTGTTTCCCACTTCAGATATCATGCCATGGGAATGCATGACTCTATCATATCATTTTTAACTTCCTAGTCCCTTTGAACCTATTTCTAGGTTGGGTATCCATTACAAATGACTCAACTTCTCCCGGCAAAAGTCCCATACTTTTAGATATATTCCATACATTTTCTCTTGCTAATCCTTTCACAAAGTATCTATATTTCCTTCAGACCTTACATGATCTACTCTAACAACACCCGTTGTGAGAAATTATCTAATCGTGTCGTGCTTTCGACGTGATCTCACGATTCTTATTGTAATTATAACAATTCTCTACTACTCCGATAGCCGCGGTACTATCGCAAGGATCAAAGTGGTCGGTATCGGTTTTTCCATACTAGAATGTCGACAACGTACTCTTCAAACCATCCCGCCTCTTCACTAGATGTCGCTAGTGCCATCAATTCAGCCTTCATCGTAGATTGGGCTATAATTGTCTGTTTCATTGATCTCCAAGATACAAACCCCAAAGAATAGTAAAAACATATCCACCGGTGGCCTTGGAATCATCTAATAGAGTGTTCCAATTAGCATCGCTAAATCCTTCAAGGACCGCGGGATACCTCGATAGTGTAATCCTAGGTTTGTGGTTCTTTTCGTATACCGCATAACCCTCTCAATAGCATCCCAAGTTCAAACTAGGATTACAAACCTGCACAAAACTCCCACCTGCATATGCAATGTCCGGTCTAGTGCAATCGATTTGCATAACGCAGTATGAATTACTAGCATATTCGTATTGTCTAACACTTTCTCAGTGTTCTTAAACAATTTCACACTAGGATCAAAAGGAGTACAAACAGGTGTATAATCAAAATATTCATACTTCTTCTAATTTTTTCAATGTAGTGAGATTGATCCAAACAAATACCACTATTAGTTCTAGTTATTTTGATTCCCAAGATTACACTAGCTTCACCCAAATCTTTCATGTCAAAATTCGAACTAAGCATGATTTTAGTTTCATTGACAACCGATAAATTGGAACCAAATATCAGCAAATCATCTACATACAAGCAAACAATCACACACACATCATTCTCGATTTATAGTAGATGCATTTGTCACCCTCATTTATTCAAGTTATTCAAATCATTAAATTATCAAATTTCTCATGCCATTGTTTAGGGCTTGTTTCAAACCATAAAGAGACTTTTCTAGCTTACATACTTTCTTGTTCATGTCCAGGAATTACAAAACCTTCAGGTTGTTCCATGTAAATTTCCTCTTCTAGTTCACCATTCAAGAAAGCAGTTTTAACATCCATTTGGTGAATAACAAGATTATGAGCAGCAGCAATAACAATCAAAACACATATAGAAGTTAATCTAGTAACAAGAGAATAAATATCAAAAAAGTCTCACGTTCTCTCGTTGCCTAAATCCTTTAGCAACCAGTCTAGCTTATACTTATCTATTGTTCCATCGGAGTTTCAGCTTCCTTTTCAAAACCCATTTACAACCTATAGGCTTACTACCGTGAGGTAAATCTACCATACGCCAAGTTCCATTAGACATATGAGAATCCCATTCATTATCTACAGCTTCTGCCGAAACTGTACTCTGCGTAACTAAACGCCTCTTGTAAATTAGAAGGTTCTTCCTCTACAACGTAAAATTCAAAATCGGGATTTTTATCTTTGTTTCACATCTAGCTCTTTACCGCATCTAGGTTCAAATTCGATCCTAGTTTCTTCACTTCTAGGTTCTTCTAATCTAGGTTCAGAATCAGCACTAGGTAAAGTACTAGGTATTGAACCCCCACTTTTACCCCCACTACTTCTAGATTTAAAAGGAAATCTCTCTTCAAAGAAATCAACATCAATAGATTCAATAATAACCTTATTATTAATATCAAAAACCTATAAGCTTTAGTGTTTTGAGCATAACCAATAAAAACACATTCATAAGCTCTACTTTCTAACTTATGTCTTTTAGGATCAGGTTTCCTAACAAAAGCTAAACAACCCCAAACTCTAAAATAAGAGACATTAGGTTTTCTATTTCTCCAAAGTTCATAAGGTGATATCATGGTTTTATTATTGGGAATGCGGTTCAAAACATGGCAAACAAATAACAAACATTCACCCCACCAATGAGAAGCAAGACTTAACTAAGCAAACAAGCAACAATCAATTCAAGTAAGAGTGCGGTTCTTTCTTTCAAATTTTTTACCCGTTCATTTGAGGATTATAATGGAGCAATTCTTTCATGTATAATGCCATTAGTTTGGTAAATTTCGGAAAGGAGCGAATCATATTCAGTGCCTCTATCACTACGAAACCTCTTAATTTTTCTACCAAATTGATTTTCATTTTCAGCAATAAAGATTTTAAACTTTTCAATAGCTTTATTCTTATGGCTCAACAAATAAACATAGGTATAATTAGAACAATCATCAATGAACGTCATAATATATCTCTTGCCATTTCTAGTTAGGATACCTTCATATTCACACAAATCAGAATGTATTAAATCTAGAGGTTTGGATTCTCTTACGACAGATTTATGTGAGGTCTTGGTTATTTTTGCTTGACTACAGTATTCACATTTTTCAAATTCATTTTCAGAAAATTCAAGGAGAACACCTAACTTGCTCATGTTATTTACTAACTTTTTACCCACATGACTGATGAAAATTTCAATTGAGTTGTAGTAATAAGGTTCGTTCAGACTTGTGAAAGCAAAAGATTTTAGATTTAATAAAAATTCAAAATAAAGAAAATTTGATTCAAGATTGATTTCAAGATATTAGTAATATAACAAAGACATTAGAATCCACTATTACACATGAATGATATCAAATATTTCATAACTCTAATTATCCTTTTAATCCTTTATTTCTTAATCCACAAATAATCAAACATATTCTCAAAAATTAATTGTATCCCTAAGCATAGATTATCTAACCAAAGCATAACCTATCTAATTGATCACAACTAATGAAGAAAATTATGTAAACTTTGAAGAACTCTCGCAAAAGCAATTGATTGAGTGAATTATAATTAAATATTAGAGAAAATAAAATAGTTACCCATTGTTCATGTGTGAATAGCTTCATCCATTGCCTTGGTTACGAGAGAATTAGCCGCTCATCATGTTGGAAATACGCTCAAAATTTGATTTCATTTATGCTCAAAGGGTTTACAAATGATGAACAAGGGAGAAAAGATGAAAAACCTGATTTGTAACAGTTTTAATTGTTACAAACAGACTGTTACAGAGAACGATACATCTAAAGTGTTGCTGTTGCTGTTGATTTAAGTCTGCCCCAAAACTACGACCCACAGTTGCGGGTCACTAACACTGTTGAATAACGACTGTCCCTAGCCGTCTGTTCTTCGTGTTCTTGATGATCACAGCAGGAGCAGAAAACTTGTCTCTGCAATTTTGATTTTCTCGTTCTGTAGTGTTCTAAAACTCTCCCCAACTCTCCATCCTACTTCTATGACCCAAAACAACACTTTATATACCCAACAGAATAAGAATCTCTCGCGATAATTGCTTCAAATCTTCTCTTTACTCTCTCGGGAAAAGTTTTAATGATAACTTATTCACGCGTCTGTTGTAGAGTTTCACGTGTTTTCTGGTGTTTTCATACTCCAAACACGGTTAGTAATCATCCCATAAGTAGCCGATATCCCTGAAAACACATGCAGTCTTTCCCATTATAGAAATCAAGCCAGAAATAAAATATCCTCCCTGCTGTACGAGATATGATAAGATCTTCTCTCTTTCGCGTCACCAAACACGTTACCATCCCTGTTTTGATTCAACAGGTCATTACCACCCAAATCCGTGAGAAAATCTCGAGAGAATCTCTCCAAAATCAATCCAGCAAATACGCATGTGAAAACTTCCGAGTTTCCCGCCAAATTCATTTTTTTGAACGATGAAGAAGGGTTGCCCCCTAACCAGAGTGGAGTGCGAATAGCAAAGGGTTGCCCCTTAGCAATTTGGGTGCCCCTTATCCAATGTGGGAGTCCGCATAGCAAATGTCCTCCGGGGGTGCTCCGCATAATTTTTCGAGCCGAATTTTCCAAAAATCTTTATTTCCAAAAAATACCTACAAATACACAAAATACCATAATAAGGACAAAAACGAGTACTAACAATACGAAACATTTAGGACAATTTAGACACATAAATGCGTCTATCAAATACCCCCAAACTTATTATTTGCTAGTCCTCGAGCAAATTTATTCTAGAAAATAAAAATAAAAATCATTTGAACCCCCTAGATGGCCACTAGTGGCGGAGTGTTGTCTCCTGGAGGGTTTCCGGAGGTGTACCCACAAAACCTTTACCTGCACTTAGCTATCTACACAAAACCTTGGAAGGCACTAAAGAATCTCCTTGGTTGGCATACTTATTGACTACAGGAGGAAGTACCACGATGCTAAATTCCAATTGTTGTACACAAGTTTGCACTCAAGCATACTAAAATTCATATATAAGTCACGTAGTTCTACTCTCGATAGTCGCACTATGGACATCAATATCCTGAGTCAAAACTAATCACATGGATAGATCAAGAAGATGGATATAGAGAAAAAACATAGATGGTTTTGATGTTTACTAAGTGAATGGTGTTTCCCATATCTCTGTCCTCAAGGCCTCCGCCAAAATTAACCTATCCTAATGGACCGAGATACCGGTCGACTAATATCAACACACCGGGCATATACAAGGGAACCAAAGTGGTCGATAATCTAACTCTAGGTCAACACAACGGCATATACAAGGGTTCCAGTGGTCGACTTTATTGAATTTATTCCTGTTGGTCGGATAGTCCTGTCTCACTTTTTCTTTTTCTTTTCTTTTTCTCTTTTTTTTTTTTTTTTTCTTTTTTTTCTTTTTTTTTCTTTTCATAATACTTTTTTTTTTTTTTTTTTTTTTTTTCGCTTTCAACTTTTTTGGCATCTCAATCACTCTAATTCACCCTAGCATTGGTAACAACTTGAATCGTGGGACCCACCTAATCACTTAGAGAAACATAGTTTAAAAACAAAATAAAATAAAAATGAAGTGAAAAGGACTCAACGAGATTGGTGAAACTATCATGTTATTTCTAACACCGAGCTCGTGCTTTTATGAATAGACTCTTTAGATGTTGCCATCTAATCGATTGGTTCCTCAACTCCTACAACCAAAATGCTTCCATCCACTTAGATTGGTTAGTGCCATCCTTAATAAGCATAAATTTCTAGGCTCGGAGTTTATTTATCAACTAACAAAAAGTTTCTCCCATACCCCAAACTTAAATCTAACATTGTCCTCAATGTTCTAAAGATGAAATTAAAAGCATGAACAATGAGAAACTCGTCACCACTTGAAGAGTAAGGAAAGATATTACCGTGTTACAAGAGCATGGGTTACCTCCCAAGAAGTGCTAAGTTTAAAGTCTTCACGGACATTGGAAAGGATTAGTCACCTCGAAGAATCATATAGCAACAAATAATAATCATGGTCATCTGGATCAAAAAGTGCCAACCACAAGAAGAGTAAACTCACAAAGACCAGAAGATATCCAACACACCCTTATATATTGTTTTGTTTAAGACAACTACATCTAGTTGTGGTTCGGGTTCGGAGCTCTATAAAAGGGTCTAGATAACATATTTTCATGGTTGCTTTCCTTATGAGTTAGATCCGAATGTTCGGGTTCTAGAGTCCTGGACATACTCAAATTAAGAACTTAGAAGCACATAACAATAACTCCGAATAACCTGGGATCCTCTAAGTCAATCAGTTTTGACTTATACAACTGACCACAATAAGATTGGTGGTCTTCCTTAAGCAAATGTCGACCCCAATATCCTAAAGTAATTAGGTTTAGTCTCAAAACTTAATAATTGACACATTCGAAACTTGTATGTTCCCACACCGGGAAGGAAGGTGGAAAACAAAGTCAATCGTGGTATCATAGCCGGTTAACCACATCAACCAGAGGATGGGTTTCAACAACCAACTTCTTTATGGACAACTAGGTTCAAAAAAAGTGTATGAAGATAATCTTTTAAAATGGTTGAGGCACATATGTCAAGTCCCAAGTTAGGGACTTTTCTAAGAGTTAAAGCACATGGAGAATGATAATCACCCCCAAACATAGAGTTTTCAGTGTCTCTAGCAAGACTAGTCACAACTTCCCTAATTTCAAGGTCATCTTGATTCCCGAAATGGTCAATTGGTTCTTCTAAGTCGCACATCCTCACTCATCTCTACGAGTTCATTTTCTTTTTCTAAGTCTATTGTTTCTAAATCGCCGACTCAAAATATACTGCTCCTCTAAACCATCATTGGCTTCGAAACCAAAAAGGAAATACTACATCGTCTAAAACGGGGGTATCTTCAGTCAAATCCTCGCCCTTTGAATAGTGAATAATTATTAAAATTATTTGGATTTGAACTAGAAATAATATTATCGTTATAAAGCTCAATTGGGTAACAATTTCTCGATCACTATGCCTATTTATTTCAAATTCTTCATCAACACTATCCTCATCATAATCATCATTATAATAATATGAAAATGGTTGAACCTCATCTAGACAAGTAGTGTTACCAATTTTATCCTCATCATCTTGATTATGTAAATAACTATCCTCATTTTCGTGGGTACTATTGGAAACACTAATATTATCTCGAGTTCCGTTCGTCCTCTAAAAGCTTTCGAATCGACTCATATGACTTCATTATGGTATCGTGACTACTCACATGACTTCCTTAATGTATCGTGACTCGACTCACATGACTTCCTTAATGTATCTAGGAAAGAAATTTCACCTCGTTGCATTGCTTTCTTCCATAACTAAGTTATGCATTTCTTACGTTCGCCTCGGCCTAACTTACGTGTTGACTCTATTAGAGAGGAATTTTGCTCGTATGACCGGGTGGCGTGTGGATAGTAATTGGGATCACCATGGTATGACCCATAACCTTCAAAAGTTTGGCGTTCCCAACCACTATTCACACTATGGTCATAAAAAGAGTGATGTCCAAATTGTTCGCTTGGATATTCATATTCATTTTGATGGCTATTGTAATACCCGCTTGACATCCTAACCGCAAGGGAATTCTACACAAACACAAACAAGGCTGACTCGACCACAACAAACCTACACGATTTCTAGCAAACAAAAAGCATGATGGCTCCACTTAGATTGTTTTCTAGACCACTTCTAATCCTTCGAAGGGAATTCGTTATAACTGAAAGCAAACCCCTCCTGGAATCAATCCGTGTTTAAGTAAGTTGAATAGAGGCGAGGAAGTCGCGTGGAGCTTGATACCCAAGGCCTCACCGCATTACAAGGCGGCGCGATCACGCATTCAACTCACGAAAACCATCATGAACTTCAAGTATGCTCAAAAGAGTAACCAATATTTTTCGAACGATTTTCCTATTAAGCTCAAGTTACCCTATAGGTCTCGTTCTAGTCAAAATTTTAGGGCTTAGGTTCGTGTTTGGTTTCGTTTTCCTAAGGCGGGCAAGAAGAGAACTATGGATGAAATCCGAATCTTATCTTATATGGCCGTCCTTGCCCTTTACTAGAAATTAAAGCAAAGTTTTCAATACCTCGACATATATGCATACAAAATCATCCAAGAAACCCGCCGACAGGATTCGGGTGTTTAGAATTCTTACCTCCCATTCCAGACGGGGATGAACCGGGTGAGGTCGACTGAGCCACGACTCTCTATGTCATGTACGAACCCGAGGGGCCGAGGTGATATCGTAATCACCATCCTTCCCCAATATATTTAAATTACCCTTCCTTAGGGTTTAAAATTAATAATGTCCGAAAAGTCCAAAAATAAAGTCCAAAAATTAAAAAGTCCAAAAAATAAAAAAAAAAATTACAAAAAAAAAATTACCTAATTATAGTTTCTAAAAAAAAATAAAAATAATAATTACACTATATACAAAAATTTTTCTTCTTCACCGTTTCGGATCTCTCTTTCTTTCCAAATTTGGATTTGCTTTTCTTTTCAAAGACTTTCTCTTTTCATAAGCTCCGGCACCAAGTCTCGAAAGCAAATAGAGAATACCAAAAGGCGTAAAAAAGAACAAAAATAATAATAAAAAAATTAATAATAAAACCTAAAAACAAATCTATACACAAGTCCGCGTAAAAGCGCCAAAATTGATGAAAATTTCAATTGAGTTGTAGTAATAAGGTTCTGCTCGGACTTGTGAAAGCAAAAGATTTTAGATTTAATAAAAATTCAAAATAAAGAAAATTTGATTCAAGATTGATTTCAAGATATTAGGAATATAACCAAGACACTAGAATCCACTATTACACATGAATGATATCAAATATTTCATAACTCTAATTATCCTTTAATCCTTTATTTCTTAATCCACAAATAATCAAACATATTCTCAAAAATTAATTGTATCCCTAAGCATAGATTATCTAACCAAAGCATAACCTATCTAATTGATCACAACTAATGAAGAAAATTATGTAAACTTTGAAGAACTCGCAAAAGCAAAGTGATTGAGTGAATTATAATTAAATATTAGAGAAAAATAAAATAGTTACCCATTGTTCATGTGTGAATAGCTTCATCCATTGCCTTGTTACGAGAGAATTAGCCAGCCATCATGTTGGAAATACGCTCAAAATTTGATTTCATTTATGCTCAAAGGGTTTACAAATGATGAACAAGGAGAAAAGATGAAAACCCCGATTTGTAAATAGCTTTAATTGTTACAAAACAGATCCGTTACATGAGAACGATACATCTAAAGTGTTGCTGTTGTCGTTGATTTAAGTCTCCTGTAAACTACGACCCACGTTGCGGTCACTAACACTTTGTTGAATAACGACCGTCCCTAGTCAGTCTGTTCTTCGTGTTCTTGATGATCACAAGGAGCGAGAAAACTTGTCTCGCAATTTTGATTTTCTCGTTCGTAGTGTTCTAAAACTCTCCCCAACTCTCCATCCTCCTTTCATGACCCAAAACAACACTTTATATACCCAGCCAATAAGAATCTCGCGATAATTGCTTCAAATCTTCTCTTTACTCTCTCGAAAAGTTTTAATGATAACTTATTCACGCGTCATTGTAGAGTTTCACGTGTTTTCTGGTGTTTTCATACTCCAAACACGGTTAGTAATCATCCCATAAGTAGCCGATATCCCTGAAAACACATGCAGTCTTTCCCATTATAAAATCAAGCGAGCAATAAAATATCCTCCCCAAGTGTACTTGAGATATGATAAGATCTTCTCTTTTCAAGGTCACCAAACACGTTACCATCCCCGTTTTGATTCAACAAAGTCATTACCACCCAAATCCGTGAGAAAATCTCGAGAGAATCTCTCCAAAATCAATCCAAAGAAATACGCATGTGAAAACTTCCGAGTTTCCCGCCAAATTCATTTTTTTGAACGATGAAGAAGGGTTGCCCCAACCAGTGGAGTGCGAATAGCAAAGGGTTGCCCCTAGCAATTTGGGTGCCCCTTATCCAATGTGGAGTCCGCATAGAAATGTCCTCCTGGTGCTCCGCATAATTTTTTCGAGTTTCTAATTTTTCCAAAAATCTTTATTTCCAAAAAATACCTACAAATACACAAAATACCATAATAAGGACAAAAACGAGTACTAACAATACGAAACATTTAGGACAATTTAGACACATAAATGCGTCTATCAATGACAAAGCCTACCATGCCAAACATTAAAATTGCAAACCATATAAAGCGGAAGAATCAATTTTATTCATAGCATCAACATTAAGCTAAACATTCCATCAAGTAGCATAACCCTTTCCTAAAAATTCTTATTCTTAGTTATAGTGTAAATATCGTGACCCAATAGTTTGATACAATCCAAATTTGTTGAGAAGATAGCCTAAACAAGGTTCTTTCTCATTTCGGAGTGTGAAGAACATCTTTCAAAGACATGAGTGTCTTCCCTTAAAACTTCAACTCTACCGTAACCTTTCCTTTCACCACAAGTCCGTGAGAGTCTCCCAACAACACTTTCTTATCCTTGGTTTCAAAGATAAGTCTTAAACATGGACCTATCAAAACAACAATGACGCGAAGCACCATCAGTCTATCCACCACCCATCGGATCCACCAACCATGTAGAACTCGGATCGAGACCATGGCAATTATAACGTCACCCACAACATTAGCTTGTGAAGTTATTCTTTTCCCTTGTTAAACCCGCAATTCCCGGCCATGTGGTTTGGTTTATTACAGTATAACAAAGAAACTTCATTGGAATTCTCGTCCGGTTTTCGATGGGTGTTGGTTCTTGTTTTGATTAGGCCTTCCTCCTTTCTTTTGGTTCGGGTTAGGTTTCATATCCATTTTCTTAGGTTTCAAACTCGGATGAGTCTTATTGTTAGGAAAACAATGAGAATCTCCCCTCCTTCTTATCTTGTTTCCGAGCTTCTTCCTCAACCCCGAGCTTAACAATCAAACTTTCAAGAGAAAATTCTTTAGTCTTGTGACGCAAGGAATTACTTAAAATCTTTCCGCCTAGGTGGTAACTTGTCAATCATTACGTAAAACTTGAAATTGTTCATCGTTTTCATACCTTCTGGGCCGAATTTAATGGGCAATTTTTTGGTTCATGAGCTCGTGCAACAACCGATCTATCATCCACCATTTGGTATCTCAAATACCGTCTCACAAAGATACTTCTTTGAACCGGCTTCTTCCTGTCATATTTTTTCGTAATGCATCCCTACATCTTTAGCAGCTTCAAAAGTTGAATAATACTCATATAAATCATCGATAATGCATTAAGAATGTAGTTTTTGCAATCAAAGTCATCATCCCATTTGTCAACGGCCTTTGTTTCTCCTCGAGTTTGAGAAATAACTTCTTTGGCACCACCGGTAGGAGGTGGATCAAGAGCAAAGAGTTCCAAAGATTGGCTGCCCAGCATCCGACCTTTATCAAGAATAGCCTTATAAATGTTGAGTTCCGTGGTTCCTGGATGAACACTCGACACAATCATATGCAACTTCATGAGTTTGAGATAAAAGAACATCTTTCAAACTTCCATCTTCTCGAAATACATCCCTTCAAATTTGAAAGGCTTGTTGGTATCATCAACGCGCTTTTTCAACCTCCATAAAAAATCGAAATCACCTTAAAATTGTTGGAAACAAGGAACACAAAATCAAACGAATCTCAAACAAAATTGAAGTCGCCAACTAGGTCGCTATCTTTAAGGTGTTTCACGACCTACCTTGATTGTGTGCTAGCAATCGATTCTTGTCGAAAAACCTATGGGATAAAATAGTGATACTCTTCTGTTCGATTTCTCCGCACTATGAGAAATCAAACTAACAAATACTCTCTCTAACACTTGCTCGGAATTCAAAATGGATGAAAAACAAAACTATTCTTCATCTTCTCCAAAAAGCTGTCTTTTTATAACTCGAAAAATAATCAATACGGTTTTTAATGAGAATAAATCGAGGCTTT
This sequence comes from Papaver armeniacum, assembly GCA_023531295.1. NCBI lineage: Eukaryota > Viridiplantae > Streptophyta > Magnoliopsida > Ranunculales > Papaveraceae > Papaver > Papaver armeniacum. Next base: position 24 of record JAJJWW010006192.1, on the reverse strand, counting down.
AATGCACACATAAAAATTCTCTCG